>VDFB02127895.1:0-27542 GCA_007258455.2 Sequoia sempervirens
AATCTTGATGTCGTTGTAGGTCCTTGGTGAAGTTTGGTTAAGTGAAGAATCTAAAATTATACTTCAGTGCCACTATGATTCTTGGCTCTGAGCATGAGCTTTGTTGTTTGTGAGTTGAAATTAAAATAATTGAAAAGAGAAAATCAAAAGAAAGGAAGAAAAATAAAATCATTGAAAATCAAAAGAAAGAAATTCAAATTTTAAGGGGGATCCAAGAAACTCTACTGAGGCTATGGACGTCTGACCGATAGTAGAGAATTTTTTGGGAGAATCATAACGACAACCTCATCAGGGCTATGGATGCCTGACTAGCAATAAGGCAATATATGAGATGCTTTTGGAGTTAGAATAAACTACGTAGCTTAACTTGACAAAGCTTAGGTTCTTGCAGCGACTTAAGGATGGGAATTAACACAACTACACACACTTGGATTTTTAGCATACTAAAGGTTGGGTTGACTAGTGGTTTTGATCCTTTGGTTGAGCGTTTGGTTTGTTTTCTCTAGTGTGAAGGTCAAAACTAGAGATTCTAGGTTCGTGATTCCAGTTTTTCATCAAAATGCTTTGGAGAATTTCCCTAGCGAGTTGCCACTTGTTGTGCATGTTTTGCACACACACCCCACCGAAGGCAGGGACCCCCTCTTTTCACTCCTGACAGGTCATTTTTTCTCTCATCTCGCTTTGTGTACCCCTGTTTCCAAGCCCAAATTGGTCATGTGCCTTTAAATGATCAAATTCCCCTTGACCAAATTCACCCACCTGATTTTTCACCAAGTCATTTTCCCTCGTGGAAATGCCCCTGCGGGTTTCCCTTTGTCCATTTCTCAATGTCCTTCAGGCCTCATGGACCTGAAACTATGGTTTGTCGCTCGTTTTTCACTGCTAAGTAGCGATTGACGCCCAACTTCTGCCAGCATGGTGGGATCCGCACTTAATTTCTTTGTCTGAGCCTTAACCAAGCATCCAAATGAGTGTAGCTCTCCACATTTCACCTAACCTGGGTCTGTTGTACCAATAAATCAATGCATTCCATTAATGGAAATTGGCCTATAAACACCACTCCCTACCCTTCATTTTAACCTGGGGCATTCAAATATGAGAAGAGAAACAAAGTCCTCCCCCCTTTTTTTGGCTTTTTCCTTGCTCCTATTGACTTGGTCCCTGCTCACTTGCTTTGCTTTTTCCTTCACTTTTTAACTTTGGGGACAAGTTTCCTATGGTTTTGGGATGCTTCTATGATGCCTAAGTGAACTGCCAAGGTTTTGTTAAGTTTAGGGAAGTTGCGTAAATTTCATTGCAGGTCGCCATCCCTCTGTCGCCATTTCAAAACTTTCTTTGGGGGTCGTCATCCCTCCGTCATTGTTTCATAAATTTCTTTGTGGGTTGTCATCCCTCCATTATCATTTCAGAACTTTCTTTGCAGTTCATTGTGTGGTCATTTTTCATTTTCAAAAGGGTGGTAGACCCTCTAGCTTCCCCCTTCCAAATCTCTGCATTTCAAAAAAGGGTGCAAAATTCAAGTTTTCATCATCTAGGGCCCATAAAGTGAGTGTCTTCACATGCCTAAAGGGGTTTGGATCAAAATTTCCATGTGTTTAGACATTTTGAAACTTTCTTTGTGGGCCACTATGTGCAGGTCACCAAGTGCTCATTATTGTTACAAAAGGGCGGTGGACCCTCCAATTCCCGCATTCCAAATTTCTGCATTTTTCAAAATGAGTCAAATCTTAAAGAAATATGTCTTGACACTCTTTCTACCCCTTTTCCCACATGCTAGAATTGAAAAATCTCAAATTTACTAAGTTATGGGAAGTTTTGGAACTTTCCTTGTGGGTTGTCGTCCCTCCATTGTCATTTCAAAACTTTCCTTGTCAGCTGTCGTCCCTCCGTTGTCATTTTAAAACTTTCCTTGTGGGCCTCCATCCCTCCATTTTCATTTCAAAATTTTCCTTGTGGGTCACCATCCCTTCGTTGTCATTTAGAAACTTTCCATGTGGGTCATCATGTGCTCAAGGCCATTTTTAAGGGTAGTCGACCCTTAACTTCCCCCCACATTGTAGACTCCACACACATTGTGCCCCTTCCATTGTCATTCAATGATGAAGCGTTCACAACCATCCCGAGCTGTGCATTTTGTAGATGTTATCAATGATCCTGAACTTGAGGTTCAAGATGGTAAAATCACCAAGTCAAGCACTTGAGGGTTTTCCCCTATGAAAGGTTGTCAGCCATCCACCTGTCGACTGTCTATCATTGTCCATCCACCATACACTGTTTGTCATCCGCCCATCGCCAGCCATCAGTCGTCCGCCCGCCAGTCATCGTCTTCCATCTATCTGTTGTATGTCGTTCGTCTGTCGTATGGCACCCATACCCCTGAACCTGCATTTATGTTTGTGGTCCAAATGAGCTTCAAATATTAATATTATGATCTTTTAATGATGCATGGATGGATCTAACAATTGGTTTGCAGGATTTTGCTAACATTTTTATTGATTTGTGTATGAAAGCACTTACTGCACTTCATGTACGCAGGATTTATGTAACTTACTGTAGGTTCGTCAAGGAGGCCCATTGAGAAAGTTGAACAAGGAGAAAGCATATTGCTACTATCACCATTCATTTTATGCTCACCTCTCCTCCTAGCACCCATCAATAGAGTTGGTATTAGAAGGGGGCATGTGCCAAGGGAGTCAATGATAAAAATGCAAGGGGGTGGCCTCGAAGAAATCAGGAGGGAGTTGTCCTACTTTTCACCAGACGATGATGATTGTTAGGAGCTATCCATAGGAATCAGGAGCATCATAACTAATTTTTAGTGACACAAATCCGTAGCAAGATTCAATGAAGAAATGTTGCAAACATATCAAAAAAAGGGCATCTTCCTACAAGTTTTCATATACATCAAAGAAGGAAATTACTACAAGACAAAACTGCTACAGTGCTAGAGTCACTAGAAGACAAAATGGGCTACAAGACAAAATAGGGAAGAGAACAAAATAGTCTATTTTAAAATTGATATATATTGGGGGTAGGTGAAACCCTAACTTGTAATGAATCTTGGCCACACATTGTAAATTAATCCTAGCCATTCATTTGGGCTTTGGAAAACTATAAATAAGGGCTTTCCCCTCATTTGTAAATGGTTGGAGAATTGGTGCAAAAGGAATTTGTAGCAATAGAAGACAACATTGCGTGATTTTATAGATGTTCTCTTTGATTTTTCTCATCTTGCATGCATAGTTCTACTTCCATATTTGTTTTAGTTGTTAGTTTCTTGAGTGGATGTGATAATGGAAATTTCTATTATGGTATTTGATGAGCTTTTAGCCCATACTTTTAGCACTTTTTTATGACAAACTATTGTATAAAGTTAGCCTGGGCTTCTTTATTCCATTGTTGCAATCTAGTTCAATTGCATGTTCATGATGTGCATGTGCAATCTGAAAAATTTCAAACCTTAGGAGATTGCACTGATTTTACATAGCTATAGGTTCTCTTGGTCAAGAAAAATCTAGTTTGGGAAGCTTTTCTGTTGTAGTAGCCTCCATTGTTACGCTGAGAGGCATTCTACAGTCACAGTGGAGAAAAAGACCTAAGTACATAAAAAAGAAATGGTGTTAGTTACAGATTGAAGAAAATGAAGGGTTAGCAGGTGGTTGGCACAATGGTTGGTGTGAAGTGAGAGTGGAATCGACGCGGATGGGTAAACATTACATATTCCCTAAATGGTAGTGGAAGGTCAGGTGCTTGGTCTTCGCTGTAACAGATTAAAGATGAGTGTTGGCATCCTACAATTTTCTTTATTAGTGTCGTATGAAGCTGCATTCATATTGTAAACCATAAAATCACACCTGATCTTCTTCGTAATGCATATTTGGCATGCCAGGAAGAAGGAACAAGGTGAAGCCTGTTGGAAAGGATAGAAAATTATTCCAAGGCATTATTGTCCATTGCTATGACAATAGTAAAACAAAAGCTACAGGAGAAGGATTTACAACTTCTTCAAATGAAGCACACGAAATGGAGCTATAAGAGAAAATCAAAGGTGTCGTGATCAAATATTAGGAATAGCAGAAGCACGCCAAGAGCATCGAGGTCGTAGCCATCGCCCTCAAATTGCAAATTGAAAACATTAGCAGTCTCATTGTTCGTTGCGTACATTTTGTGTGACAGGTAATTGTTTGGTTATTATCTAAAAATATCAATGAGAATGTGCTTCTTGTTACTCATACCAAGGCTAATGTGTAGGTATCCTCTTTTTTAAATGGCAAGTCTGGATATAACGAGCACAACTTTGCAAGTAGGATGTCGGCTAGAGTATTTTTCACTAGCGATGAAAAGTTGGATTATCACATTATATATTAATTCATGCTACCATAAATTGGATTGTTGATCATTCTGGAAGTTGCACATCATCTGAAATTGTTTTCCTAGTGCTATTCTTTTATAAATTCTCCCACGCTAGAGATTTGGCTGTCTTTTTCATATTGCTAAGCCAAATTTGAATCAAGTGCTACTCTATAGAGATTGCAGTCTTAAGGAAAAATTAGAAGAGGCCGGGATTGAATTAAGAGGAAAAGAAGAACCTCTTTCTAGGAATTCCCAAGGAAAGAGCATAATTTACCCGGTGTAGCGAAAATGGTGCTACCAAGATTCTTATTTAGAAAGAGAAGTCAACTTTGGAAGGAACTATGATGTTTACAACTACTAGAGAAGGCGCGCCGATACTCAATAACGTTAGAAATATTTTAATTAGAACAAATCGTGGCCAACATTGTTAGTGGCACAGACACTGGGATCCAAAAAATTTGTCATGTGACACTGACAAGCTGAACGTTCCACGCTAAATATTGCTTGAGTAAGAGGCCTCCATATATTTTAACGCCTTTCTAAATTCATTCAGAGATGATAATAAATGTGAATGATAGATTGAAGAGGGTTATAAGTTTTAGTTTTTTGTCTGGTTGTTATAGTTGAAAAGAAATAATTTATTTATCACATGCTAAATTTAGGCATTTAGATTATATATTATATTATATATTATATATTATATATTATATATTGATTTTATATGATTTATTATATAATATAAAATAATATTAAATTATATCATATAGTAAATTATGTGAAATATTATTAATATGGTTTAGGTAAGTTGTACAAAACATTATTATTTCTAAGAATAAAACTAATTCTAACAATATTAATTATAATCTTATGTTAACTTTATTATAAATATTATTTAATATATATATCTTAACTCTTGTGCTAATTCTAATAGTAGCACTATTTCTAACACTAACACTAATATTAATTCCAACAACACTAATCCTAATTTTATTACTAACACTTATTTTGACACCAATTCTAACACTAACACTAACTCTATCTCTAACTCTAGCATATATAACCTTAGGTTAACTTTATTAACATATATAATACTACTTATTTTAATTCTTATTCTAAGCCTAACCTTAACACTAAAACTAAGTGTAAACTTAACCCTAACTATAAGTTCAATTCAAACTCAATCCCTAACCCTAACTATAAGTTTGATCCAAACTCAATCCCTAAACCTAACCCTAACTATAAGTCTAATTCAAACTCAATCCCTAACTCTAAAAATAACACTTATTGTATATCATATTCTAATAGAAACACTTATTTCCACACTAAAAGTAATTCTAATCCTAACTCTAACACTAATTCTAACCCTTACCCTATCCCTAAAATAAACACTATATCTTTTAAAAATATTTTGAAAATTCTAACAACACTGATTCTCACCCTATCCCTAACTCTAATCCTAAGTCCAACCCTAACACTAATTATAACTCTAGCATATATAACCTTAAGTTAACTTTCTTATAGATATATATAACACTAACACTAATGATAACACTTAACGCCAATTCGAACTCTAACTCCAACCCTAACCCAACCACATGAATCAATATAAAATTTTAATACTAACATAATTGTAAATTAACACTAATTATGATCAATGATACAATTATGGTTAAGGATAGGGTTGGAATTATAATAAGGGCTAAGGTCCAATTGTCGCTAGGGCTCAATTATGGTTAGAGTTTTATTGGGGCAACAATATTTTAGGGTTAGGTTTCTAGGATAAATCTTGGGCTTAGTGTTAGGGTTAGGATTGAGGTTATGGTTAGGGTTATGCTTTATGTTTCTAAGTTAGAGTTAGGGTCATGGTTATGGTTAGGATTCAATTAGAGTTAGGGTTGGAATTATAGGATAAATCTTGGGGTTAGTGTTAAGATTAGGATTAAGGTTAGTTTAAGGTCAAGGTTGTAGTAAAAATCTTCTAAATTTACTATTACACATAATCTTTAAAAAATAAAATTATCTTTGATGTCATTGTAAAATATTTTAAAATAATAGAATAGAAATAAAATCATAAAAAGATGAAAAACAATTGTCTTTTTAATTGGTTTTAATTACAATTCTAAAATAAATCTTTTGTTATGCTTAGGGTTAGGGTTAGGGTTTCAGTTATTATCATGAATAGGGATTAGGGATTAGGGTTAGGGCTAGGGTTAGGGTTAGGGTTAGGGTTAAAGTTATGGTTATGGTTATGGTTAGAGATAGGTTTATAAATGATAAAATATAGTAATTTGGTTAGGGTTATAGTTAAAATTGGGATTAGGGTTAGGGTTATCATCACAAATAGGTTTATCATCATGAATAGGGATTAGGGTTAGGGTTAGGGTTATTGTTAGGGATAGGTTTATAAATGATAAAATATAGTAATTTGGTTAGGGTTAGAGTTAAAATTGGGATTAGGGTTGGGGTTATCATCACAAATAGGTTTATCATCATGAATAGGGATTAGGGTTAGGGTTAGGATTAGGGTTATGGTTAGTGTTAGGGTTAGGGTTATTGTTAGGGATAGGTTTATAAATGATAAAATATAGTAATTTGGTTAGAGTTAGAGTTAAAATTGGGATTAGGGTTGGGTTATCATCATGAATAGGTTTATCATCATGAATAGGGATTTGAGTTAGGGTTAGGGTTAGGGTTAGTGTTAGGGTTAGGGTTAGGGCTATGGTTATGGTTAAGGTTAGGGTTAGGGTTAGGGTTATCATCATGAATAGGATTATCATCACGAATCGGTTTATCATCACGAATGGGATTAGGGTTAGGGTTAGGGTTAGGTTTATGGTTATGGTTAGGGTTATCATCATGAATAGTTTTATCATCACGAATATGGATTACAGTTAGGGTTAGGGTTAGATTTAAGGTTAGGGTTAGGGTTATGGTTATGGTTATGGTTATGGTTATGGTTATGGTTAGGGTTATGGTTAGGGTTAGGGTTATCATCATGAATAGGGTTAGGGTTAGTGTTAGGGTTAGGATTAGGGTTAGGTTTATCATCAGGAATAGGATTAGGGTTAGGTTTAGGACTAGCGTTAGGGCTATGATTAAGGTTAGGGTTAGGGTTAGGATTAGGGTTATCATCACAAATAGGTTTATCAACAAGAATAGTGGTTACAATTACCGTTAGGGTTATCATCACGAATAGGGATTAGGGTTGAGGTTATCATCACAAATAGGTTTATCATCATGAATAGGGATTGGGGTTAGGGTTGAGGGTTAGGATTAGGGTTAGGGTTAGGAGTTAGGGTTATGGTTATGGTTATGGTTAGGATTAGGGTTAGGATTAGGGTTAGGTTTATCATCATGAATAGGATTACGGTTAGGGTTAGGATTAGGGTTAGGAATAGGGTTAGGGTTATGGTTAGGGTTAGCATTAGGGTTATGGTTATGGTTATGGTTATGGTTAGGGTTAGGGTTATCATCAGAAATGGGATTAGGGTTAGGGTTAGGGTTAGGTTTATCATCACGAATATGATTAGGGTTAGGGTTATGGTTATGGTTAGAGTTAGGGTTATCATTGCAAAAAGGTTTATCATCATGAATAGGATTAGGGTTAGGGTTAGGGTTAGGATTAGGGCTAGAATTAGGGTTAGTTTTATCATCACAAAAAAGTTAGGTTAGGGTTTAGGGTTAGGATTAGGGCTAGGGTTAGGGTTAGGGTTAAGGTTTGGGTTAGGGTTAGGGTTATGTTTAGGGTCAGGGTTAGGGTTAGGGTTAGTGTTAGGGTTAGGATTAGGGTTGGGGTTATTATTACGAATAAGTTTATCATCATGAATAGGGTCAGGGTTAGGGTTAGGAGTTAGGAGTTATGGATGAGTTAGAAGGTTAGTAGTAGGGTTCAAGTTATCATCAAGAATAGGGATTAGGGTTACGGTTACGATTAGGGATAGGTTAGAGTTAAAATTGGGATTAGGGTTGGGGTTATCATCATGAATAGGGATTAGGGTTAGGGTTAGGGTTATCATCATGAATAGGGATTATGCTTAGGGTTAGCATTAAGGTTATGGTTCGAGTTAGGGTTATCATCCACGAATAGTACTAGGGTTGGGGTTATTGTTAGGGTTAGGATTAGGTTAGGTTTATAATCACAAATATGATTAGGGTTAGGGTTAGGATTAGGGTTAGGGTTGGGGTTATTGCTAGGGTTAGGATTAGGTTAGGTTTATCATCACAAATATGATTAGGGTTAGGGTTATGGTTATGGTTATGGTTAGAGTTAGGGTTATCATCGCAAAAAGGTTTATCATCATGAATAGGATTAGGGTTAGAATTAGGGTTAGGTTTATCATCACGAAAAGGATTAGGGTTAGGGTTATAATATTTAATAGGTTTATCATCACAAATAGGGATTAGGGTTAAGGTTAGGGTTAGGATTATGGTTATGGTTATGGTTATGGTTAGGGTTATGATTATGGTTAGGGATATTTTTCTAAATGATAAATATAGTAATTTGGTTAGGGTTAGAGTTAAAATTGGGATTAGGGTTGGGTTTATCATCATGAATAGGGTTAGGGTTAAGGTTAAGGTTATGGTTATGGTTATGGTTATGGTTATGGTTATGGTTATGGTTATGGTTAGGGTTAGGGTTATGGTTATGATTACAGTTAGGGTTATCATGATGATTAGGTTCATCATCACAAATAGGATTATCATCACAAATAAGATTAGGGTTAGGATTAGGATTAGGGATAGGGTTAGGATTAGAGTTAGGATTAGGGTTAGGGTTATCATCACGAATAGGGATTAGGGTTAGGGTTAGTTTTATGGTTTGGGTTAGGGTTAGGGTTAGTGTGAGGGTTAGGATTAGGGTTAGAGTTAGGATTAAGATTAATATTAGGATTAGTAGCTAACCATAACCATAACCCTAACCCTAACCCTCATTTAAACCCTAACCATAATTCTAACCCTAACCATAACTCTAACCCTAACCTTAATACTAACCCTAACCCTAATCCCTATTTGTGATAATAACCCTAATCTAAATTTGTGATGATAAACCTATTCATGATGATAAACCTAACCCTAAACTTAACCATAACCCTTACTCTAACCCTAATCCTAACCCTAACCATAATCGTAACCCTAATCCTAACCCTAACTGTAACCCTAATCTTAGCCCTAACCCTAACCTAACCTAATCTAATCCTAATCACAATCCTAACCTAATTGAAGCCTAGCCCTGTCTTGGCCTAGCCCTAATCCTGATCCTAGTTGCAATCTAACTGAGATTAGAGCCCTATTATGATCTTAGCCTAGCCACAATCCTAATCCTAATTAAGTCTAGCCTAATTAGAGCCTTTAACCCCTAGTCTTCAACCTAGCCTAATCCTAATCCTAAGCGTAATCCTAACCTAACCTAGACAAGGTGAAATAAACCTATTCCATACAAGCTGATCCTAGCCTAACCTAATCCATTTTAACTAGTAATCAGCCTATGCGACCCTAGCCTAATCATATTAATATCATATTATAATATATTAATTATTATAATGAATTTTATAATAAAATATATAATAAATATAAAAATAATTTATTTAAGATATTACTACATTTGGAGTTAAAAGTAATGGCAGAGAGGGGGTGAATGGGTGTCTTAACTATTTGACTGAATTTTAAAATATTTAAACACAGCTCAGATTTGATCTCAATATCATTCTGATTAGAGCATTCATGAGTTGAATGTAATCATTCATAAACAGAATTGAGAAAAATAATGACTCAACAGTCAACTGAAACAACAACAGCATAATAAACCAGAGAGAACACAAAAGAACAAAGAGGCACAATATTTTTCCAAGTGGAAAACCCTCCTGGGGTATAAAAACCACTCCCTAAATGCCTTCTAGGCTTAATCTTTTAATCAACTATTCACAATGCCTTATAGGCTGATTTTTGAGCACCCACTCAAGGAGCATCAACCCCTCATTTAGAGATATCTATCTCAAGGAGTACCAACCCCTCAAATTATGTTTTGAACAATAGTAATGATTCAGAGGATTTCTCTATTTTTAGTTAAGCACATATCTCTCTGTTTTCTCATCTACAGAATACCTTAAAGATTCAATAACTGAATCCCTAAAACACCTCATAGAAAAGAAATTTACAATCTCTGCATTTTTATTTAGATTTTTATTGCAGAGTTTTGTCATACATTTTCATACAGACCAAGAATGATAATCTTAGAATTACAATAACAACCGAACATAAAACTTAGTTTTCTGCTCCTATTTATAAATGCTAGAAAAGTAACAGACTTTAGAAGTAACAACAAAACAACCAACCAAAACAAGAGTCGTTTCACCTAGCTTCTGAAACTTGTGAGATTGTTTCTCAGAAAAATCTATAACTCCCATGGCTCCACCAACCACTATCGAGCATCCAACCAGAGAGGCGCATCAAACAAACCTTCCATAGACCTCTGTAGAAGCCGTCACAGTCAGCAACAACAAAAACGTAAACATTCATGATGGCAGCCAGGTTAGGGTTCAATACCCAGCTTAAGAGAATAAACTCAAAAAGTTTTCCCTAATCTTTTCAATTCAATCGATGACATGTTATGTCATAGGCAACTCTAACATTGCTAGAAAACCTTATGGTTGTCACTTTCGCCAAGAACCACCAGAGTCAGAGAGAAGATATATCGAATACAACATGCTACGCCGATGGTCTTCCTTAGTAAAACATTCTTTCACTGAGACATGAGGAAACTTCTTACCAAGATGCCCTTTTAGTTTCATTCACAATCGCTGTAACAAACAACTTTCAGGGAGACCTCTTCGAGAACAAACTTTGTCATTTCGAAAGACATTCAATACACATTGTCGCCATGACAATTCAACACCTATGCCGAAGGCCTTTATCATTTCCAAGTCACCAAGACTATACATAGTCGGGGAGACACTATATAGACTGCTCCATGTTTCACCATTACTCCACATGATACACATTGGTCACTGTGACAAATGGTTTTTCTTATCGACGAGCCTTCTATCTTGTTTTAACACTATCACTGTAACCTAATGCTGTCGAAAAGACGTTTCATAGAATACATTAAGTTTCACTGAAATACTTTATTCACTCTGAGTCGCTAAGGCTTTACCAACCTTTCGTCGAAAGCCTTTCATTTTCCTTCGCCATGACTTTCCACAGTCAGAGAGATATTATATTGAACACAATATGTTTCACCGAGAGCCCTTAATATTTTCCATCAGCAAGATCCACAGGGTTCGTTATGACAATATACCAAAGAAATTTTTTTTCCAATAAGACCCTTTTTGAACACGGTCGGTAAGACAATATGTCTTCGGAGAGACCATATGCCAATTACAACACTCCTGCCGAAAGACATCCACATCCATTAGTTAGAGAGACATAACCTTTTCGCTATGACCTCAGCCCGACGGCCAAGCTCATGCCGATAGAGATTCTTTCCTGTGCTAATCGGTGTGACAAACCAATATTGCTAAGACCACATACCAACTGATTTAACTTATGCCGATATAACTACTATCACTGAGACAACGAACAATGTTATGCCGAAAGCTGCTAGAATGTTAAATTCAATTGACATAACATTAGAAATGTCTTGCCGATAGGCAACTCAGACATTTCAAAGTGGATCGAGGAGACCCTGCCATACTCATGTTGATATGTGAAAGCCTGTGAAATGCAAAGAGCACCATCCTGAAAAAGAATACCAACTTACAAGTTTTGTAAGACACAGAAATAGTATTCATAGCTTGAACCAGAATTCTTATCACCATCTTGAAATTTAAACATAACAAATAACTTTCTGTAAAAGCCAAGAGACATCAAAGAAGTGCCATTGTAAATCATAAGGATTAGGGATTTTTTCATCAAGGACAAACCATAAACACAAGTGGAATCCAACAATTACATGTTGGGCACGATTGCTACTAGCATATATATATTATTTTAATAATATATATATAAAATATGCCGAGAGATATCCTTCTCGAGGAGCCTATTCATTTTTTATAATAAAAATTTGATTAAAAAAAGGCGCCTCGAGAAGGATATATCTCAGTGTATTTTATTTATATTATTAAAATAATATATATATGCTAGTTATTGTTCATTCATAGCTTAGGATTAGAACAACTTTCTTAACCCTTTCTCTTTTGCTATTTATTTTAGTCCTTTGTTAGAGTAGGATTCCAAGCATCAAAACAATGCCAAATCTAATGAACATGGTGAGTTCCATCTTTTCGCTCTAAGTAGGAAGACATTGTTCATTCACTTCTAGCACTTTGAAACTCCATTTGTAGACCCAACTTCCCATGCTTTGTGAACCATAAAGGCCGACCCTATGTTACTAGCAAAATCACATTGAACCAAATGGATTATTCCAAGCATTGTCATGACCTAACACCTGAGAGACCTTGGGGTAATTTTCAGCAACTTCTTGTTGGAGATTTCCTTTCAAGAGAGGTAGCATACTCGTGTGTTTCATGTGTTGATAAGGTGAAAAAACACCCATCAACAGGGAATTCAGCTCGAAGGTACACCTTTTTGAGGGTCACAAGATAGCTTGATGGAGTTCCACTTGATTCAAGATTTGTTTCTTCAAGGAAGATCTTCACAAAGATGTATATATTTTGTGTTCAACACGTTTTGTTATGTAATCCTTAAGGGGGGGTCCCTTGACAAGGTGATTTTATGGCTTCAAGAACAATGTAATGAGGGGAATGTTAGCATGATATTATATAACAGTGTTAATGGGTCTTTGTTAGCAAGTATTATAGTTTACCTATTTCAGTTAAATTATTTTACAACTACTCACAACTACTCACTTTCTCTCTTCTATAAATGCTTTGCATTATATCAAATAAATTATCAAGCATTTTTTCAACAAAACCTTGATTAAATCATAATTGTATTCAATTGAACAATTTGCATCATGTATAAAATCATGCATGAAATAGATAGAAACATCACTTAATCATACACAACTTAAAAACATGAAACTATCATATACATATAATCTATCATATGTACAAAGTCACCACTATTCCAAAATTTAATATTCATATACATAAATACAAAATTATAATTAATACAAACGTAGATATACATCGTGGTGTATGACTTCCTGACTCCTTGGGTTTTGGTGGTTTGTTTGATTTTGTTGGTGACTAAAAAATAGAAGCTACATACTAGGAAAGTGTTTGAGATACAATTTTTTATGCACTCCATATCCACAAGCCCCTCAAGTCACCCCTCATCTATTAATATATTTCCTCTTTATGTCTACATCTTTCTCTCTCAAGCTCGCAACCTGATCTATGAGAGCTCATACTCTTGGGTGATCTAGAACTATGGGTGTCACTATATAAGCTCTCTATAGATCCCTTCAGAGATAATCAACCTATATTTATAGAGCATCTTTTTCTCTCTTATTACTCTTTACTCTCATCATTTCTATATCACTCTTAGTTAGTACCTCTTAGTTGTTTGTGCTAGCACCTCTACTGCTCTCTGACACTCATGCACCCGAGACTCCTCATAGAAATATTTTAGCTACACAATGGGCTAAAATTTTTTTTATGTGCCAACTTATAATATGTTATGGACTACAAGTGATCCCAATTTCCTCCCTCAAGTTCCATGGTATGGACTATATTGTTATGAATTAACAAAAAAATTGAGCTAGTCTTGTGTATGCACTATAAAATAAACATAAAAATCCATATTAGTACATAATCACTTAAAATAATCTCATATATCAAAAATCTATTTTAACAAAATATTAAATATGTAATCAATAATAAAATCTCACCTAGGTCCCTGACCTAATAGGTGGTATCTCATGGGGTAGTTGGAATTATAGGTGTTGTACCTACAATCATCAATCACATGGTGGAGACTCCCATACCAACACTATTTACCAATTCCCCTCTCTTCATCTAATTGGGTGCATTAGTTACTATAGATGACCTTGCCACCCATTCCTATGCTCTTGGCCTTCCCTCCTCACCTGATTCATGTGCACCAAGATCTCCTCAAGGGTCATCCTAAAAGAAAGGAGATAACTCTATCGACTACCACCATGTGATATATCCTTGGGTAAACCCCACATCATATGTTGTTAATTCTAGTACCACATCATGACCCTCACACATATGTGATGATAGGTCAGAGTTGATCCTTAGCTCTAACAATGTTGCAATGTGAGTGCATGTATGTTGGTACAAATGTAGAAATATATTGTACATGACCAAACCATCTCATCACCCACCTATAGTAAAATGACATGATAATATAGTCATATCACCTAAAAAAGAACCTATATCTCTACATGACCAAATCATGCTCTCATCTATACACAAGGTCTCCATATAGTATCACGGTTATGTAGCCTATTAAAGGCTTTCTACCAAAACAATAAATTTTCAAATCTCTAATCTTGACATAGTAGGTATGCATGTGCTCTTGATAAATACAATGAGATCTATGTGAGAAAATTGGTCAATCAAGTACATGTGATATTCTCAAAGGCCCATATTTGTAATAATATACATATCATCAAGCTATGACTCTCATGATACACAAAGTAGACAAGTTCATTCAATACAAATAGGTTTGCATGCTCCATCACCACATGAATATAGTTTTTCCCTCATCCATTGCCCAAATAGTGTGTATTAGGCCTCCATAGGAGAGTGTTATGTCCATCCTATATTACACACATGGAAATGGTATTGATCATAATACATCTAACCAAAAGTACTATAAATACTCCCTAATCTAGAACCATCACTAATAGATACTCCCCATAGTTTTTTCAAGAATAATTTGATTAATAGCATACTATTGATTGTCCAACATAATGACTAGCAATATCTACTCTTAGATGTTGATAATGATACCTCAAATAGAAAATTTGAGGATCATATAGACATCCTCTGAGTCTCCCCTATTGGGAGAAATAATTTCAAGGTTCTTAAGTTCCACTAAGCTCTACGTGTTCCATCAACATGTTAGCATGGAATCTGATCTCAGACATAAAAAAAGTCTAGTAGATTCCTACCCATCATATTAGAATAACTTCCTTTGATGTGAGTGTGCTCAAGAAACTCCAAACAAGAGAGAGCACAGTCCATCTTGGGTGCTCCCACCATGGTAGTCACAAGCTAAAATGATAACATATATATTTTATTATTATCATTTTAAATAACTCTTCCAACCATTTTTAATAATCCAAGAAAAAATATTTTCCTTTGGGCACTAGCACACCCTTGTATAATAGTTTGTTGGGTGGATGATACTGCAACTATGAAATACTAGAACATAGGTTGGACATCCATCAAATTATAGCACACCCATTGGATGCTAGTGTGTGCCATGGGGCCCTTCAATACAAAAAAAAATAAAACTTAAAAAAAAAAATTCACTCATCTCCAATAGAATAACCCCCTACTCGACTCTCTTGCACAACTCATCTAATATAGGTTTCTATTAGTCTCGTACGTGAGACATTTTCTCTCTTAGAATGCTCTAAACTCTCACAATTTCCAAAGATGAATAGTAAAATAGTCATATTTTTACTATTTATAAATAAATTTTCTAAATTTTAAAATACCATCCTTCACTAAAACTTCTATAACATTTCTCCATGACATCTAATTTATATCCCATTTCTTTCATATAGTTTTGGTTCTATTCTCTTCATTATTGCAAATATTTTTATTAAAAAATTAAATTTGTCTATTAGAAACATTCTTATCTCCATTTTAACTTTCCATACAATGTATATATTTTTCCTAACATTTAATCATCTAGGACTATAAAATCTAACACTTATTTTGTACGATCTTAATCCAGGAACATCACCTTTCCATTTGAAAAGTTTTTGCATCCTCTATAGTATCCTTGTACATTTTTTTGCACCTTACTTTCTAATTTAGTATAGATTATCACTTACTATAATTATCTCGTTAAAGTTGGGATAAAATGTAATGTCAAAAATTATGTATTTGTGCAATTTCACATTATATTTTGAACTTGCTTAAATAGTATGTGTAGAGAAGTATGTGTAATATTAAATAGTGTTGAAAAATGTATTGGTCTTCGAGCACCATTTTTTTATCATCTTGGCCTTCTTCCCTGCATAATTAAATAATTTTAATTATTTAATTATTGTCATTTGACCACATTCCTCTATTAATTAAATAATTTTAGTTAATTAATTAATTCATTTCTTTATTCCTCTTTAATCAATTAAATAATTTCCTTTAAATTGTGTCGCTAACACCCTTCTTTCAATGATTAAATAAACTATCGTTTATTTAATAATTTGCTTTTCATTTTCATCTATAGTTAAATAATTATTTACAAATATTTATCTATTCATTGGTCTTCTTTATTTCTTCTATGGTTAATTAATTATTAAAGTTATTTAATTATATTTTGTCACTCTTCCCTTATTAAATAATTAATTCAAATTAATTATTTAATATATCATTTCTATTTCTTCCCATTTAATTAAATTGGTTGCATAAATCATTTTAATTAAATGCCATTTTTCTCTTTTCTCCACAAATAAATAATTTATCCTCCACTTAATCAAAGATTATTTTCTCATTATTTATTTCCTCCATTATCTCCCTCCACTATCTCATTATTTTGGTTGATGCCAAAACAAGATACCCCTTGCCAACAACACATAGATTCTCACAAACAAGATTGCAATATGACAATTACTCTAAATTATACAGCAGAGACTCTATGTTCACATACTCATGGAAATACACACAGATTTCAAATTGCAATAAAGCTTTCTTTATTCATTTATAGAAAAATCAACAACCAAATTACATCAATGGTCTTCAAAGGCATTTCTCAACTCAACCACACTCAACTACCTTGCCTTGGCAACCTCTTTACTTTCTTTTGTAGCTACACTACTCAGACACTTACCTCCCACACATTGATGCCTTCTCTTTCCTTTTACTAGTCCTGCCCAAAATTTGCAACCAAAAAAATCCATTGAATACCTCTACATAGGTATTTTTCTCCTTCCCCTTCCTCACAAACTCCTTCCCACATTTTTCTTCAAAAACCTCTGAATAATGTATGGAAAATCATCAATTATTGCTCTAGAATGGCTACCCCACTCCCCCCAAGCATATCTATCCATCTTCTAAGTTTATGCAATGTTAAATGAGACATTTTAAGCCTCCATTAACTCCTCCAAGTGCTCTTTTTACTCCAAAGGCATTTTTCTCTATTCTAAGCATTTTAAGATATCTAAAATCTTGATTTTCTACCTCTTTTATGCTCCAAATGCCCCCCATATTATTTATGCAATAGATAAATAGTTAATGAAAGAAAAAAAACTCATATTTAATTTCCATGACCCTCATAATATCCTTCCACAATAAAATTGATCAAATTAGTACTCTAGAAGTGTTGTATTGGTGCTGATAGGTGAAAAAATGAAAGTTCTCTGATTCGTATGAAAATTGGTGTGCAATATTAGAATAACACCTCATGGATCCCTATAAAATTATTTTACTTCATCATTCCAAAATCATGAGATATTAAAAATTTCATAATTTGCTGATAATTTTTTAACAAACTTTTGACATTAAAATCTCTCAAACTAAAAAATTTATGACTTTAATTTTTTTTTCATATTTCACATGCCACCTCTAGGAATACCCCTACCAAATTATTTTACTCCAATCCTTATGAGCTTTCCAAAAATAATTTTCAAAATTTTCTTGTGAAACCTTTAAATTGTGACAAAGCAAAAACTCAAATTTTGAAAATTAAATCACATGAGAGGTTTTTCAATGCTAATAGATGCCAAATGAACCCCAAAACACACCAAAATGTAAATCCAGACCAAAAGCTTGTTTTTGGTTGATTCCAATTGCTAGTCCACCCAGATGCTCCTGCATCAGACATGTCGAGTAGGGAAATTTTTGTGAGTAGAAATCAAAAGTGGAGTTTGGTAATAGAACTACCCTTTCAAGTTGTAAACCACTTGCAGGGAACTCCATCATTGGTTTAGGCATAAGGAATTTCTTCCTTTGCCTCTTTCAGCACTTCAGTCGAGCCAATTGTCATCCTCCTCCACCAAGTGTGTACTTTCTTCTTCATTTCTCTTGTGGACTCATGCCCACCATGAGCCATCCTACTTTGTCACATCTCTTCTTCCCTCTTTTCCCTCTTCATGGGTTTTATCCCACCACAAACTGACCACTTCCACCAAATCTCACCTATGAAATCATTTATAGCTTCTACATATAAATATGCTACATCCACACACCAATCTGCAACTATATAATCTCTCTTTCTATCTTCTTGCACTAACTCCTTATGAAAATTCACATCAACTATTTCATCACACAATGTAGAAAAAAAAAATTACCTCTTCATCAATCTGATGCTTCATGTCCACCAACATGTCTTTATTATACTCTTCCTCTACTATTGCAACTTCTACCTCATCATCATCTACTACAATTTATTTATGTTCTTTATCCTCTTTATCCATCTTCATCTTTTCAAGATTTAAATCTCATCTTAACCACCTATCTATTAATTCCATCTCCTTTATCAATAGGAAATTTTCTTCATTTTTTCTAAGTTCATCAAATTTTGGTGCTTTAGCATGCAAATATCCTTCTTCATTATCACTGTCTATTGTAGCTTTGATGTTCTCTTCAACCTCTACCACCATCTCATGCTTGTTCCACTTTCTGTCTTCCAAAAGACATGCTTTTGTTGTTTCAATCTCACTATCTTCTTCATCATTTATAAGGGTTACTCTCACTTCCTTTTCCTTCTCTCTTTGGTTGCAACACTCATTTTTCTTTACTCTTCTTCTCGCTATCCTTAAAGCATACTTTTGCAATATTCTCTCCCTGATGTTTACCTATATATACAACTATGAAAAAAAAAATATCTTTCTTCTTTGACATTTCGTCAAACACTTGCTACACACTCTCAATATTCAACCTCTTAGGTATAGACTATCTCACATTCAGTGATCTATCTACATACAAATCACACACATTCCATCCCCAGGTCCTAGTGCAAACTGCCTCACGTTCGACACTATGCCTGCACACTCAAGAAATCCTGCTTAGGAGCTCTTGATCTGATACGATTGATGCAAAAACAAGACCCCTCTTGCCAACAACACATAGATTCTCACAAACAAGATTACAATATGACAATTACTCTAAATTATACAATAGAGACTCTATGTTCACATACTCATGGAAATACACACATATTTCAAATTTCAATGAAGCTTTCCTTATTCATTTACATAAAAATTAGCAACCAAATTACATCAATGACCTTCAAAGGAATTTCTTAGCTCAACCACACTAGCTACCTTGCCTTGGCAGCCTATTTACTTTTTTTGCAGCTAAACTACTCAGACACTCACCTCCCACACATTCATGTCTTCTCTTTCCTTTCACTAGTTCTGCCCCAAACATGTAACCAAGAAAACTCCATTGAATACCTCTATAGAGGTATTTTTCTCCTTCCCCTTCCTCACAAACTTCTTCCCACGTTTGTCTTCAAAAACCTCTAAAAAATGCATGGAAAATCCTCAATTATTGCTCTAGAATGGGTGCCCCACTCCCCCCAAGTATAGCTATCCATATTCTAAGTTTATTCTAAATGAGACATTTTAAGCCTCCATTAACTCCTCCAAGTGCCATTTTTACTTTAGAGATGTTTTTCTCTATTTGGGCATTTTAAGATATCTAAAATCTTGATTTTATACCTCTTTTATGTTGCAAATACCCTCCATATCATATGACTAGTGATAAAAGAAAATTTGTGAGTCTGGAGAAGTATGACGGTGGGTTTGTAAGTGTAGACGTCTAAATTTGGACACTTAATTTATCCAAATTTATCCCCTTTAATTAACATCCTTAAGTTCTTCTAATCCCTATGGTATCTAGTTAAATAATTAAATACCTTCCTCTTTCATCAAATGAATTAAATAAATATCACATTTATTTAATTCCTCCTCATGTCACATCTTCCATCTTTTTTTACCTAATCTTAATCCTTCTTCTAATCCCATCATTAGGATGTGCACATGCCTAATCCTTGATTAGGATGTGTCACATCCTCCAACTTTTGCAAGTTGGCCTCTAATCTCTCTTAGACACCTAACCATCCTCTAATCCCTCACTAACTAGCCTAATCAACCTCTCAAGGAATTTTTAATTCCTTTTATCCTTCCAAGGAATATTAAATTCCTTTCTCTTCCCCATGTCCTTTATGACATGTGTCCTTAGTCAACCCTATTAAAGGCTTTCTCCTTTTGGACAAGGCATCTCCCTTCCCCATGTGAATTTTTAATTCACATTTAATCTCCCAATGCATTTAAGGAATTTTAAATTCCTTCTCTCATCCCCATGAGAATATTTGAGGAATTTTTAATTCCCCACTTGTCCTCTCACCCACATGGGGACAAGTACCTCCTTTATGAGGAGATCTTGTCCAATCCTAAGGTACTTTGTACCCCTCCATGTCATGTCCTTCTCCTTCCACCTCATGTCCACTTCACCTTTTAGGGCTATCTCACATGCCACATGTCAAGATGTGAGGGCTTGTGAGTTCTCAACTCACCTTGGCCCTACATCTTGATATTTGGTGGATCAATCTCAACCGTCCATTTCCCCTAGGATTTTCCAAAAATCCTATAAATACCCCCTCTTTTCTCTCATTTTGGAGAGATCATTTGTGCTAGCCAAACTCTTGCAGTTTTGTTTCTCAACCAACACTTAGCCATTTTCATGATTCCAAGCATCATTTCCATCTTCACATCCTCTACTTGCCATCAAAGGATCATACACATCCAAGATCGAAGGGCCAACCAAAGGATCGACTCAACGCAAGGTATAAGGTTCTATTTCGTTGCTTTGTCTTGCATTGTTTCCAACTTAGGCTAATCTTGAAGTGTAGGTTGTTTTAGTGTTTATTTGCACTCTTTTACTTGCTGCTCTTTTTCTAATGCTCACATTCGACCTATCATAGTAAGATTTGGAGATAACAATGTTGGTGTGATTTGTGGCAGAGGATCTATTTTCCTTGGTGGTAAGGACAACACTGATGATGTCCTCTAAGTTGAATGACTAAAGCAAAATTTGTTGAGTGTTGGACAAATGGTTCACAAGGGATATGATCTATATTTCAAAGATGGAAGATGCAAGATACGTTGAAGTTCCAAGAACATGATTGCAATAGGAAAACATACAAAAGTTAACATTTTTCACTTGAATATTGCTAGTAGAAGTTGTTTGATTGCTCAAATAGATGAAAGCTGGTTGTGGCATAGGAGATTGTGTCATGTAAATTTTGACAACATTATCAAGATAAGTTCTACTCAAGCAGTAAGAGATCTTCCCAGATTAGTAAATCCTGCTAATATAATCTGCAAGGAATGTCAGATGGGTAAACAAAATAGAGTCTCTTTCTAGAGCAAACAGTTTCATTCAAATAATTTGTTGGAGCTGCTACATACTGACCTTTGTGGTCCCTCCAGAGTCGGAAGTATTCATGGAGAAAGGTATTTTATGCCAGTTATTGATTATTACTCTAGAATGATTTGGGTTTCCTTTTTGAGAGAAAAATGTGAAGCATTCGAGAAATTAAAATGTTTCAAGGCTATGGTAGAAAATGAGAAAGGTATAAAAATAAAGTGCCTGAGATCTGACAGAGGTGGTGAATTCATTTCTAAGGAGTTCAACTCTTATTGTGAAGAGCATGGAATTAAAAGATAGTTATCTGCTCTTTGAACCCCTCAACAGAATGGAGTTGCAAAGAGAAAGAATAAAACAATTATGGATGTTGCGAGAACCATGATGATGGAAGGAAATGTTTCTTAGATGTACTAGAGTGAAGTGGTAAGCATTGTTGTGTACACCTTGAATCGGGTAAATGTGAATGGAAATTCTGGTAAGACCCCCTATGAGTTATGGTCTGGTCACAAACCTACTATTAAGTACTTTAAGATCTTTGGACGCAAGTGTTACATCAGAAGAGATGATGATATAGGAAAATTTGATGCAAGAAGTGATGAAGGGATCTTCCTAGTTACTCCACTAAGAGAAAGGCATACTGGTGCTATAATAAAAGACTAAGAAAGATGGTTGAAAGTGAAAATGTCAGAGTTGATGAAGACTTTGTCAAATCATCCAGACGATGTAGCTATGATTTAGATGAAGACAACACAAGTCAAGTGAAGAACACTCAGACACTAGATCTATTTTAAATTATTCCATATGTTCCGATGAAGCAATCTCAATTTGTTTTGGAAAATCAAGTTAGTTAAACAAGTGCAGAGGCACAAACAAGTGCAAGTGTAGAAGAAATATCAGAAGAAAATCAAGTTAGTTAAACAAGTGCAGAGGAACAAACAAGTCCAAAAACTCCAAGGTATGTAAAGCTAAATCATTCTGAAAGTAAAATCATAGGAGATAAGAGTAAAGGAGTGCAAACTAGAAGAAAAATTGTAGAAGAATATTATCTGATTTCCAAGATTGAACCCAAGAGCATCACTGAAGCTTGTCAAGATGAACATTGGTTGGAAGCTATGAAGGAAGAGCTGACATAGATTGAGAAGAATGACACATGGCTACTGGTCCCTAGACCTAAAGACAAAAATGTGATTGGTACTAAGTGAGTATTCAAAAACAAGCTAAATGAAGAAGGTGAAGTGGTCTGGAATAAAGCAAGACTGGTATGTAAAGGCTATTCTCAAATGGAAGGTATTGATTTTGAAGAAACCTTTGCCCTTGTAGCTAGAATTGAAGTTGTGAGATTATTTCTTGCTGTGCTGCATACAAGGACTACAAAGTCTATCAAATGGATGTAAAGTTTGCATTTCTGAATGGAGAACTAGAAGAAGAGGTGTATATTGAACAACTGGATGGATTTCAGCTAACAAACAAGTGAGATATGGTTTGTAGATTGAAGAAAGCTCTGTATGGACTTAAGAAAGCCCCCAGAGCCTGGTACACTAGATTGGACAAATATCTACTGAAGCTTGGATTCACTAAAGGTACTAATAATAGCAATTTATACTTCAAGTTAGATCGTGATAAGGAGTTGATTATAGAAGTTTTTTTTGATGATATCATTTTTGGAGGAGATGATAATCTATGTATGAAGTTTATTGATGAAATGAAGAGTGAATTTGAAATAATCATGATTGGTGAGATGAAGTTATTTTTGGGATTTCAAATTACACAATTGGACCAAGGGATTTTCATATCTTAGTCCAAATATGTGAAAGAACTACTGAAGAATTTTGGAATGGATGACTCCAAACTTGTTGGTACTCCCATGGTGACTAGATATAAGTTGACACAAAATGATGATTCTCCAAAGGAAAATCAAACTTGGTATAGATCAATGATTGGTGGATTTCTCTACTTGAGACAGACTAGACTAGACATTATGAATGATGTATGTATGGTTGCTAGATTTCAAGCTGATCTAAAGGAATCATATGTGACTGCTATCAAAAGAATTTTCAGATATCTAAAAGGAATAGTTGACTTTGGACTTTGGTATCCAAAGGATGATGATCTCACATTGTGTGCATACACTGATGCAGATTGGGCTAGTGATGTAGATGATAGGAAAAGTACTAGTGGTGGTGCTTTCTTCCTAGGGAAGAAGCTAGTATCTTGGTTGAGTAAAATGCAAAACTCAATTTCTCTATCTACCGCTGAAGCATAATATATTGATGCTACCAATAATTGTACTCAAGTGATATGGATGAAACAGATGTTGAGAGATAATAAGGTGATATATGAAGAGCCCATTGCTATATAATGTGACAATTCAAGTGAAATAAATATTTCAAGGAATCTGACACTACACTCTAAGACTAAACATATATCAATCAAGTTTCATTTCTTAAGGGAAAAAGTGAATGAGAAAGAAGTCAAATTGGAGTATGTGCCTACCAAATAACAAATTTTAGATATATTTACTAAGCCTTTTATGAAGGATACTTTTGAGTATCTTAGAGGAATGCTAGGGATAATTACCCCTTCTGATAAGAACTAAATGATTCATTTGCTTGCATCAATCTGTGAGCTTCATTGCTATATTTTGATCCAAATTGATGTTTACATGGTTGCTGCTCAGGGGGAGTAGTTAGATGTGCAGATATGTGGTTCAAAGCATGTGCATGGAAATATCATTGTTACCTTTTCCATTGATGTCAAAGGGGGAGAAGTGTAATGTGAAAAATATTTTTCAAGAGGATAAGTGTAGGAGAAGTAAGTTGGTTAGGTTGATGGTATTTTTCACACCATGTGCTGCCATCAATGCCAAAGGGGGAGATTATTGGATGTTCTAGATATGGTTGCTGATATGTGGTTGTCATTGATGTCAACACTATTAGAATTTGGTGTATCAATTGATGTATATGTCTAGGATATTGAGAAAATTGTAAAAGGAAGTGTTCTGTGTTCCCAGTGGAATTGTGCAGGTCATGATGGTGTCCTGTCATGTACATTGAAGATTAGCTGATGTGGATTAAAGGGTTTATCATTGGGTTTATCTAGATCATCTACTAGAAGTTTCAAAGGTCTGTGTGAATTTTTTAGTATGTTGTGGTCTGATAGTGTTTTGCTGGTCTCTATCAGTGTTCCTGAATGAAGTTTGTGTAATTCTAGTTATCTCAGTTGTTTCGGATGCTTCTCTGTTGTTTCTTGGTGTTCTCAGATGTCTCTAGATCATTCTCTGTCTTTGTGGTACATCCACACTATTCAGAGAGTTCTTGGTTGAAGATCTTGTCTTATGCATATTCAATTTTTCATGTTTTTGGCTGACATGTTGATGGTAGCATGTTGTGGATCTTCGAGGTGAATTTAAATAAAGTCTTTTCACATTGGAGATGTTAATTTGGGTCTCCACTATGTTGTGGCTGACCTTGGTGGGTTCACTTTAAAAGTTTATTTGTAAATCTGGGCCGACATTGCAAAATATATTTTATTTTCTTGGCCGACGAAGTAGTAATGGAATCCCATGTAGTGGATATTTAAGGATGATTATTTCATTGTTGGAAGAGGTGCTTCGTGTTCTCCTATGTGTGTATGTGTGAATATCATTCGATTACAAAGCAAAGAAGATTGTGCAAAGTGTGAAGAAGTGTTGAGCTTAATTGGAACTATAATCAAGCTTGTGAAGAAGCTATTTTCTCAGTTCATGATGGTTTTAATGCAAACCCTATTGTTGGAAAGTGAGTCCTCTTTTGTAATTGAGTAGTGAGCTCTAGGAAGTGTGCTTGAATGCATGTGCATTCTCTTTATTATTTATTTTATATTTCTAATAGAGTATAATCTTGTGGACTAACATCCACTATGGTTTTTCCACAATAGGTTTTCCATGCAAAAAATCTTGGTGTTCTTTGTCTCTCTGATGTGTTAATTGCTTGTGGTTGATTGCTTATTCATCAGATTTGAGATTAAGGTTAAGTTAAGTAAGAAAATTTTAATTTTTTGTGACAACTGATTCACCCCCCCTCTCAGTTGTTTGTCCTTGTTTTGCCAACAATTAGCATTGTCATTTATCTATAACTTGTCCATACAATACTCACCACATCCTATGTCATGTACTTGGACCTTGGGGTTCGATGGTGTGGAAAATGAAGTGGATGCCTTAGTCAATGAGGATGGATCAATGTATTGTGATGAAGTGGAGGATGAAGCTTCATTATTGACAAGAACTTGGAATTGTGTGGTCCCTCTCAAATTGGTACAATATTGGAATGGGTTGGGATCACTAGGGATTGTGATTTTAGGGCCTTCATGTGGAAACTTAAGGCATTGCTGATATGTGGATTGTACAAATTTCATGGCATGAATCCATGGTCATCCTAGGACAATATTGTATGGAAGGTCAAGATCTAAGACTTGGAAAGTAGTGTCCATGATTGCAGGGCCAACTTTGATGGGAAAGGTGATAAATCCTTTAGAAGAATGTTCCCCATTGTCATATTCCTTGATAGCAATGATTTTGGTTGTGTCCACACATGCTTGAAAATCCCAATATCTTAACCAATTTGAGGGCACAAAAGGTTGTCATGTTCATAGAGAACCTTAACTCCCACTTGAAACATGAGCTACAAATACCATGTTGTACTTCATTTTCCAACCTAGTGGAAAAAATAATTATGCTTGAAAAGGCCATTATTGACAAAGGATAAATCAAGACAAAGGAGTAAGGTGATGGGAAGGGTGAATTCAACATAAGTCTAATTTGGTCACTATGGACTAGTCTCAAATTTGATAAGTTTCCAAAGCTAAGGTCTACAATAAGGTGAATGCAAGCTAAAAGATGTTCTAATGTTTGACCTATGGAAAATGTAAAGTATGAAATGATGGAGGAATGGATGGATGGTGAATGAAAGATCTAGAAATTTTGAAGTATGTGGTTAGAGGACAATATAATGCTCGAGAACCAATCAAAAAATGGTTTGTCTTAGTTTTCATTAAAATTTTCAATGGTAATAAATTGTGTCATTTTTAGTCTCAGTTGCAGTGTTCTGTGTAATACTTGTGTCATTCTGGAAATGACAGTTGTGGTGTACAGTGTGTTTTGCTTGGTTTTGACTAATTTCTGACCAATTTTGAGGTGATTTTGTGAAATTGATTTTGGAAAACACAACAAACAATTTGAAAACACTTGTTTAGTCTGGTATGAGTGTGAAAATGTATGTATAATGTATATAAAGATACTTGTAAACAATGCACAACCTAGGATCACAAGAGATACTACTTGCTAAGTCCCTACTTGGATTGCTCCAAACTCTTAGACAAAGCGTACAACTAGAGATCTTGGTGGCAATGGCTCCCCCTTACATGGCATAGGTACACCAAAATATCTTACCCCTGAAGATCAAAAGATCTTGTGAACCAAGGGATTTCCTATCTATATAATGAATAGTGGAATGTAGGGTGGCTTCAGAGGTTCGACCTCCTGTACTAGCAAGTAAAAGGGTTTTTGACCTCTAAAACAGGTGGTTCTTAATCTGTGTTTCGGGATAATACTGGTGCCTATACATGCAATGAGATTAACTCAATTAAGAGGCCTCCTAGTCCCTTCCTAAGAAAGGATTT
>VDFB02127895.1:27642-55269 GCA_007258455.2 Sequoia sempervirens
AGGTGGACATTTCTCTGCTAAAACTACCGCCATCAAGGTCCTACGGGCTGGATATTACTGGCCTACACTTTTCAATGATTCCTACTCTCTGGTAAAGACTTGCAAAAAATGTCAGTTATTCTCTGACAGAAGGAAGAATTCAGCGATGCCCCTCAAACCTATCGTGGTGGATGAACCATTTGCGCAATGGGGCTTGGACTTTATCGGAATGATCAACCCATTTTCCAGCTTCGGACATAAATGAATTTTAACAACTACAGACTACTTCACAAGGTGGGCGGAGGCTGTTCCCCTTAAAGAGGCAACAGAGACAGAGATTGTGGATTTCCTCGAGGCTCTGGTGAAGAGGTTCGGCCCTCCGAAGACAATCATTTCGGACAATGCTAGAGCATTTGTAGGCACAAAGATATGTCACTTTGCATTAAAAAATGGCATATTCCTTAAAACGTCATCAAATTACTATCCACAGGGAAATGGCCTAGCCGAGTCAACAAACAAAAGTTTAGTCCGACTCCTAAAAAAGGTTGGCTCAGAACACCAAAGGGAATGGCATAAAAATCTCCGAAAAGCACTTTGGGCCAACCGCATAACTCCTAAACAAGTCCTCAAGACTTCACCCTATGAGCTAGTATATGGGAAAGAGGCGCTGCTACCTATCTCTATGGAGATTCCGGCGATACAGTTGTTGAAATATCTGGAGATAGAACAAAATGATGCCATGGAAGTTCGGCTTGCCGAACTATTAGAAGTACAAGAAAAAAGGAAGGATTCCCTAAAGGCCATGACAGGCCGTCAACAGGTGGTCAAACGGTGGTTTGACAAAAGGGCTTCCGACCAAGGCCTAAAAAGTGGGGATTTAGTGCTAAAATACGACAGTAGGGCTGCGAAGCCAGGTCAGCATGGTAAGTTCGATAGCCTATGGGAAGGACCCTTTAAAATCATTCGGTGCATGCAACACAATGCCTTCGAGCTGGAAAATATGGAGCAGGAGCCTTTAGGAATCACGGTTAATGGGATTCACCTTAAATTGTTCCATTAAGCGTCAAGCCCTACCCTGTACAGTTGTAAATAATGCTTTTTCTTTTTCCTTTCCTGTTTTTGGCCTATCCTTTTGCTAAACCAATTGATTTGCTACGCATTCGCTTATTATTAATGGGTAAAGCACCAGAGTTTCTTAGAACGCAAAAGTATGCTCGTAAACGGAGAAAAGGCACGAAAATTTACAAACCCAGAAAAATTAAACGCAAAAACAAAGGGAGCTTAGTTTTCCTTTAAAACGAGAGATGTATATATTTATATATATATGTTTCTGGGCTACAAAGCGGCATGAGTGCCGATTTTCAAAATATACAAGGTATTAGAGCATATATACACATGATGGCCTTTTATCAGGCCTATATGGAGCAGAGGGGGTTACATCAACAAACACAAAGGCAAGGGGATCATTGTCCGCAGGAGTGGCTAGCAGCAACCGACGCAGTCAAGACAGCGTCCGCTTCTTCCTCGTCAACCGGCTCCTAGGCGGCACTGGCAGCATCTCGAAGTGCGGCTGTCGTCGGTGGTGGGTACGCCAGGTTTCTGAAGTCAGTATACCATTCTACGTCGTAGAATGGTATCACGTTGTAGCTCCTGAACAGGAAGTGAAGAGCCTGGGTGACCCTCTGCTGATGCTGACCGCGGGTCTGCAGGCGGAATCCGCTAAGGAATGGTAGCCAAGCCACGACAGCTTCTTCTTCAATATAGCGACGTAGGTCGCTGGCTGATGGCAGGCCGATTCCATACGCGGCATGTGTGACAACCTCACCAAGCCCGTTCAGATACTTCTTCGGAAAGATCTCCTTGACCAATTTCAAGACAAGAGGCCGGGGGACACAAATGTCCAGCATTGACGCTACAAAGTGTGAACACACGTCGGTGTTCACTCGATGCTTGTCTTCATACTCGACACAGTCCTGGCCGAGAACCCACTTGATGGCTACCAAAACCAGCGTGTGCTTGTTCTTCGTTATTCTCTTAAGCCTCCTGGTGGAGATCTCACCTATGAACGCCGTCTGAGATTTGAAGGAGGTTAGGCGAATGGGAGTCTCCATTTCTTCTAGAATTATTCCTAAATCTGCTTAGTATGCTGAAGGCCGCTTACCACCTAACCTATGAACAGAGTCTGGCTTAGCAGTATTCTACTTGCCTATCACTTCTCGACGCAAAGTGTGTATGTTCGCTATCTACTGGCCTATTTATAGAAAATTGACAAGATGTATGCCAATCTGCCCGTAAGCAACGTGATGTATATTGGCTGCAATCTCGAGGGCCGAGTCTGCGTTTATTCACGTTTTGGGCTAGTACATGCATAGTAGCACGGTTCAAGGCATGCTTAATTAAATCAAGTTAATTAATTAAGCTTTAAAAGGTGGCACTTGTTGATGAAGGGACGTATGGCCGTATGCTATGGTGTCAAATCTCAAGCACATCCCAGAACCCGAGGCGATATTCGTATCTCTTTCAGGCGGTGATCGTTTGCTTGGCGTAATCATTCCGGTCAGGGATATTAATTACCGGTACATGCTAGCGCAACGCAAGGGGGCCAGTTGCAAGCTCAATTTCCAAGGAAATCGGGGCGTATCACATGATTTTCTAAAAGCGATGATGAAATCCAACCACCTCAAAAAAAGCAATCAGCTCATCTTGCACGAGTTGTGGAGTTAACGGTACATGCCAAATTAAATGCAAGGGCTCTCGCTCTCCTACCACCTTGAGGAAAGTTGCTATTATTGCATGGAGATGCTTATTGTTCCTAAGTCTTTTTCCAAAAGCTAAGAGGTGCGCGAAGTGTTTTCTGTCTGTATTTCCAGTGCAAGCGTATTCAAAACCTAGGGAGTTCACAAGCTCTGCCGCAAAGAAAAATGTGGGATTCTTCAGCCCAGCCAACGCAGGAAGAGATCAGCCAGGACCTGTTTGTGGCTATTCGTTCCTCGGACGAGGTATACGTGTTCGACGACGTAGCATACGCAATTCCAGGTATACCCGCAAGGACAAGAAGAGCAAACACAAAGGAGCTGGAAAGGCCCAAAGAATGGAATAACCTGAAAAGGGTTAGAGAAAAGTGGGCTAATATCTATGACCCAAAGCTTGCTAAGAACCCTAAATCTCTGAGAGAGGCGGCTTGTGCAAGGTTATCAGTGTCAAGGGCAGACCAGGCCATGGCAAACAGAGTCTGGCTTAGCGGTCTTCCACAATACATGGTCCCATTGGTGCACTATTGCCCGGAGGTGGTCGACGCAGCTGTTCAACGCTATAATCCAAGGACCCACTGCATTGAAGGTCACAATTTAAGAGTTCATATCGGCCCAGAAGCCATCTGGCATATGTTGTGTATCCCTGATCCCAAAAGGAGAAATGAGAATATCGAGCATTTCCGCCCAAGCAAAGGGGAAAAAATATGGAAGAAAATGAAAACCAGCTCCGAGTTCTTGCTAGAAGAAACTAATAAGAAGGGTGTCACCTCCGCTAAGGCACCGAGTATCCCATTATCGCGTGGTTCATTCTGCGACGAACTTCAGGACCCCATCTCCATGTTGGCATTTGTTTGCGGCCGTGATTCCAATGAAAAGATTGAGGCTTTTCAGCTAGGCCCGGCGATGCAGTTTCGCAAGCAGTGTGAACATTTTCTGGTATGATTTTGCTCAGTTCATGGTCGAAGAAATGATACAGCAAATAGAGAATTATCAGGCGAAGGAGAAATTTAGATTTCTTTCCTACCTGGTCCACATGTTCGTGCATCAGAATCTAGATTTCTTCGCCCGATTTATCCCACTATCAATTTTTGACGAGCGGAACAAAAGAAAGCCAGTATCTACATGGACACCCTACCTTTCCGCAACATATGACTACTATGCCTTCGCGAACTATTTCATAGCCCCGGTCCTGAATGATTTGATCGGAGAAGGTGATATCGTCTGGCTTAACACTGAGCAGACTGGATTTCTGCAAGGCCACACCCCCGCCTGCGACTGGTTCTTGGGCAAGGATTTCACGATCCTCCGAATGAGGGGCTTTATTAGCAAGCCTTTCCTACTCCCGGCTTGCGTCACAGATAGAGTGCTCGTGCTGGAGGTTTACCGGCAGGTATGCGTCGTTGATTTCATGTTCTGTAGCAGAAAAAGTGTCAAGAGAAAAGGATTCTTCAGTTGCCCAAAGAGTTTTAAATCAATAACGCTTGTCAAAAAAACGATCGCATGAGCTGCTAGGGGACAAGCTGGCACACCTAGGGTTGGTACTAGTGAATGATGAGTGGGATTACAACCCTTTCAATGACCTGCCTGAGTCGCATATGAGAGTTACGCATGTTCCCCGACCATACTGGGAGAAGCGGCGAAATAACCGGACTGATAAAGATGAAGATCTGGTTGAGTTAGCACAGATCCCTACGCCGGATACCAGGGGCCCATGGCACAAGTTCTATTTTCCAGTGGCCGTGGCCAGGGACAACCTTCCGATAGAGCGAAGCATGCTTAACAAGTTGAAAGTGGATGAGGAATGGAGCGATGAAAAGATAAAAACTTTCTGGAGATACCGCTAGGAAACTGGGCAGTTGAAAGCTCCTTATAATCAGTTAAAGGACGACCAGGAGTTTGAAAGATACTGGGATGAAGGCCATTCCAGCCTGACCTCCAGTGCCAACAAAAGTGAAGCAGAAGGCTCCAATGAGCAGGAGGAAGAAACGGTGATATCAGCGCAGGGAGGCGATGCGCCCGGGCATGCCACCTATGTGGGCACTAATGTGTGCTTTAACATATCAAGGGGCTCGCTTACGCGCACGTGGGCCACTAAACTGGTCAGGCTAGTGCCCCAGCAGAAGGATCCGATTGCCGAGGTTAGTGAGTGTCCCCCCGCGAAGAGGCAACGCACGGAGAGTACTGTCGGGACAATTTCACATGAACCAGCCGAAGAAGAGGCACCGCTACTAGTCAAATGCCAGAAGTTGCGGGCAAGTCTCGAACGATCCCAAGGCCACTGTCGTCCAGTCAGCAGGTAATTTTCACTCCTTCCTCTCTTACATCTCATTCTTTCACGTCCGTCCCCAATTGACAACTCCTGCTATTAGTCTGTGCCCTCCACCCTTTGCTTCCAGTCCAGCTTTTTCCGGAGGGTTTGCCCAATATTCGCAAGCCCAACCGTTTATAATTACCCCTCCGAGCATGCTAACACCTACTGCTGCCACCCAGACTTTCCTCACCTCGCTTTCCGAAAACATTCCTCCCATTGGCCCTCACTCTTTTTCTGAGATGCTCACAGATCCCTTCCCATTGCAGCAAACCGAGCCCCGTGCAAAATGACTCTTGCCTCGCTAACAAAGTGCCTTACAACTGAATCCCGTTCAGCCGCTAAATGTCTAACCCGCCGATAACTCCTCAAAGTTAGCTATGGAACGGGCTACACTTTTCTCCCTGCAAAACCGCCACCCTCCGTATGGCAACAAAATGCGACGCCTATGAAAGTTACCTATCCCTACGCCCTACCTGCCGGTGTTCCTTTTGCAGGTGGGATGGTTTCATCACCAGCTGAGTTCATTGCACAGATAGATTGTGGGAAGGAAGCGCGCGCAAATAGAATGAGGCGACGAAGGGCAAAGGATGACAATGCCCCCGCCGAGCCAAGAGTACAGGCTTCGTATGACGAGGCCCGCCAAGAATTAAAGTTTGCAACTATGTACCCAAGGATAAACAAGCCCCAGGGAGAAATGCAACCAGAGGACTATGAAATTTATGCTGTCGAACTGGACATGAAGGTTGCCCGGCCACAAGATAAAGTCGAAATCATGGAGGAGACACAACGGGTGGTCACTTCTGATTTCCTAAAGACTGGTCGCCAGTTGAAGAAGAAGGATGAACAGCTCAAGGCAGCCAAGGACAGGGTGAGCTTTCTAGAGGCAAAGGAAAAATCCTTAGAGGCGAATATAGCCCGAATGACAGAAAGGGCGCTAACAGCAGAGAATGAGAGAAACAGGCTTCAGGGCGAAATTGCAAAGGCCCAAGTAGCCGAACCAGCCGTATTAAAAGAATTGCAGAATCAAAACCAAGTGGCGCAACAGAGCCTATGGTCGATAGAGGAGGAGCTTCAACGTTTCCGCCTTGAGTACAATCAGAAGCTGACAGAGAAAGGTGAGGAGATGGAGCGCCTACAGGAGCAGTATCAGCAAAAGGTACAGGAAAAAGAGGCCGAATTCAAAGGTTTGACGACCAAACTGCAAGAGGAGCTCCGAGAGACAAAGACCAAGATAGAAGAGGAGCTCCGAGAGACAAAAGCTTCATTATAAGAGCAATCGGCTAACCACTCCAGAGCTGAACAAACTTGGAACAAAGAAATGAACAGCTATGCAGAGCAGTTGGCATCCGAGAAAAAGAAGAAGGCGGAATTCGCCGAGGCCCTCATTTCAAGAGACGCGGAGATTTCTTTGCTCAAGTCCTCCCTGTTACCAGCCCTTGCCCAACCTGATATCATCTCACTGGTCAGGCAATTGTACATTTCTCACTGGGAGAAAATCAAAGCCTTCTGCCTAAATCTACAGCCTACACTCTGGTTCATCGACAAGGCATTAAAACTCAATCAGGAGGCCCATGACACAATAGAACAATTCCCGTGTTTCAATAAGCTATACTCGCTCTCAGACGAGATCCTTGCCGGGGCGGGTATCGAAGATCGAGACACCGCAGCTCAAACGGCAAATAGATTCATTCATTGCCACTCCGCTTTCCAGCGTACTAAGACAGCAGCGGCTTTTCTAAACAAAGCACTAGATGACATTCCAAGGAGTTTCTCTGAGTTGGGTAGGTTGGGATTGCTGTCTCCATTCCTTGAGGATGGCACTATTGCCACGGCTGCACAGATTACGGAGGTTATTGAACAGAAAGAGAACGATCCGGAGGCATTCAAGGAATTCGGAAGCCCCCCAACAGCAGCAGATATCGAGGCAATCATTCATCCACTCTCTCAGCTACTTTTCCATATCCAAGCAGGCGCTGGCCTGCCAGAGGTGCTACCTCATAAGGAAGCTATTGATCTCCGTGGGGCACAAGAGAATTTGCGCAGCATGGCAAAGCCGTCCGAAAATGAATGGGTGCCTTTGCAGGCTGCACTTTCAAAGCTCTAACTCCATTCGCCCTATAGATGAAGGCTCTGGTCTGTAGAACCAGAGAGTTTTTTGGGTTCTCCGTTTCTTATCCGAAACGCCCCTATTAGTCGCCAAAAGCTGTTGAAATAATGATTCAAGCAGCTCCCTTCGGGTCCCATTTTTTGCACATGTTCGTGCGCTGGCCTGTGCGTCTCCGCATTTCTTCGGCTTCCCGGCAGGTTCTAGTCTTTCCCTTTGCACATTCCTCACTTCGCAACTTCGGCGGGCAAAACCCCTTTCGGCTCCTGAAATGCTGCGCTGGGCGCCCACGTGTCTCGCCTGCGGGGGTTTTTCTTTGCCTTGTGTTTCATTCAGGTTGCTAAGCCTTTCATAAAGGTCCGATGCTCCTAGGTTTCATCGAGGGGCCCACATCTTTGTACGTGGTGATGTATCGCAAACTTTCCTAGCAAGGACAGAATATGCTGCGTCGGGCTGCGAAAGACTTCTATTTGGCCTTCTTTATTTTCTGGCGGGACCTACCTTCGCCCATGTGTCGCGGTGCCCGTTTTAAATAGCGGCCGGTGAGCACCTCGGGTTAGCAACGCGGCCACGCATCTTTCACCACCCGGTTCATACGGCTTTTCTCCATTTTCAAAGTGACCTCAGTCCCCTGAACACGTGTCATTCCTCCGCAAGCTCTCGGTTGATGGGGGAGGAGTTTTCATTCGGCCGCGATTTGCTGCCACGTGCCTTACATTGATTATCAAAGCAGTAAGAGATGGCCGAGCGGAATGGTGTTATTGGGTGCTGCTCGTCATGGTTCTCTAAAGCGGTGGGTGACACTTGTCGCTTCGAAGCCTGGTTGGGACCACTACCATCATCAAAGGGCACGCCTGTAACTGATCGGCTGGATGCGGTGCTCTGATTGGCTGCTCTCATAACGGCATTGGGAATATTCTTATTCGGGCATCATTACGGGAGATTGTGGAATCTTTCTGTTACAACTCTCCAGGCGGTGGGATTTTTCTCTCCGGCTATATATACTCTCTCTGTTGAGGAGAGAAAGGTCCAAGATTTTTAGAAAGAATATTGGTTTTAGCAAGAGACACCAGGCCTCTTTTGCATGTTTATTCGCAAGAAAATTTTAGACTGTGCCTATTGTTCGGCCTTTCTGTTTTCATGTCTTGATTAAACTGTGAACTGTGCTTCTTATTGTCTTAGGCATTTCATTTGAGGAGACTTCTATATATTGAATGCAAACTTGCTGGTCTAAATCATGTCTTAATGACTCTTCTTAGCAGTAAGAATGTATGCGATACTGTTTTATGTCAATTAAATGAATTTTTTATGCTGTTGCTTTAAGCTTCCGGTGTTTTGGAACATAACAATAACATTCAGGCCCTTGAGTCTATGATTTATCGTGCCTATCAGAAAGCTTTGGCGCATCGCCTTAGATTAATATTTGTTTCATTATATCTGTTTCATTTTCCCTCTCCAAAACCAATTATATAGAAGAAGCCGGCTTCTTTAAAATTCGGAGGTCACTCAGTTTGGCGCAAAGGGGTCCCCCTTGAACTGAGTTTCCCATAAAGGCACTGTTATCTAGTCAAATTTTGTCGTCAACAATAATTAATTAAAACCGATTGCCTTTATTTTTTTAAACAAACACCCCCCATATTTAAAAATGATAAATCTCAAAAAACTCATAAAAGATTAAAATAAACCTTTCAAAGATATGAAATCCTCGAAATGAAGATTTTGAGGAGCTTTTAAATGATTTTAATTATGTAAAGGGAGGATTTTTATAGATTTATAGGGGGAATTATGTGAGATTTGGGAGATTATCTAAATCATTTAGTTGAAGGCCAAATTAGGTAAAATTTTGTATAAAAAGGGGTGGAATGGGCTTGGGAGGGTAATGGCAATTAGGTGAACTCTTGGGAACTTAGGGAAATTGTGTAAAATCATTGTGCAGACAATAGGGAGATTATGTTGAGATGTTTGTACTTGAAGGAGAGAAGATACTATCAATTTCCTCATTGATTGAGAAGGCCTTGTAAGATTTCTCAGAGCTGAATTAAAAGATCACTCACTCTGTTCGAGAGGGACCCAGAGACGTAGTCCATTAAGATGAACTCCATTATCAATCAGTTGTCTTGTCTTCTCTTTCTCATTCTCAAATTCCTTTATTCTTCTCTTAAGCATTTGATATTAAACATTTCAATTATGTTAATTTCATTTTTAAAGCTTGAATCAATCATTGTAATAGTTTGGAATTCATTAGCAATTGCCATAGATCCCTAATAAGATCAGCATTGATGTCAAATATCCTGAAACCACAAATGCCAAGAATTCCTTTTCAAATCATCAACCATCTCCAAAAGCAACAACAGAAAAATGCTAAACCTTTAACCACAACCAAATGAAACTAAGCAAATCAAATGAACCTCTTGTGTTTAAACCTTTTATGTTGAAAGATATATGCTTTTCTCCCCCTTTTGACAATAATTCCAAAGGCTGGGGTCAACAAAGTTGGGAGAATATTGTCTGGAAAACCATATATCACTGCCCAGGCATGTATACATTATGCATTGTAAAAGAAGTAACTAGGATATGCATAAACCAAGGAAAGAAAAAGATACAGTCAATAAATATTAAGACATTGTGACCAATCTTAACAATTGCCCTGAACCTTTAGGCAATGTAGTCAAGACACCAAATACCAACTATGTAAAAGCAAATACCAAGTCAAAAAAACAAAGACCAACTATGTGAACTGTACAAATATTGTTACCAACAAGAATAACCAAGTACCAAGGCATCAACTATGCACTTCTCAAGACTCTCACTACAAAGCTCTTTCAAGCACAGTACAATTAGCCTTTCTCCCCCTGAACCGATGCAACCAAAGAGATAAGTTATTTTCCCCTTTTCTAGAACATGGAATGCAAGACAAACCATGGGTAACTCATGTTAAGGATAGTCAAGAATACCATGAAATTCACTATCACATGTATTCTTCATTGTATACTCATTATTTTTGCACTATAAATACATCATACCGCTGCACTGTGTAAAGGATAACAATGAATATTACTGTCTCAAGTATCATTAGCTCATCAGCTTTTCATTTTGCATCATTCATTGTCATGCACACTACCACAAGTTAAGAGAGTGCATTATGCATTATTCCACTATGTATAAACAAAATATTACTCTCCACTCTAATAGATTGACCACCTCAAAGTACTGCAAAAACCTGGTCTTAAGCAAGTGTGATCAAAGTAAAAGTTCAATGTATATGCAAGATCAAGATCCAAATTAAGTACAAGTTTATGTGTAACTGTCACATCACTATCCCAATATCAAAGCACCAGTATATAAGACATGCAAAGCATCAATTGAAATGCATAAAGAAATGCCACAAACATAAATAACTATCCACAAAAAAAAATCCAAGAAACCCATGTCTATTGTTACCAGGAATATTGTCTAACCAGAAAAGAGCAATGATCTCCAAATGTTGTGTCACCAATCTAAACACTGTCCAAGTGATTTTCAACACATGTTGCAACACCACTGTCAAAGTAGAAACCCAATACAAAAGGCAATATATGGCCAACACTGTGCACAAATTTTCTATCATGTCACTTTCAAGCAGTCAAGAACTATCACTCACTATCCTTACTAGAATGCTATTGACCAAGATACCAATCAAGTAGTCCTTTAAAGGAGATATGCCAATACCATCTGTGATCAAACAAATCAAAAGGACAAAATGTTGTGATATCACTAAAATATATGTCAGTATCAACCAAATACTTATCAATGTATTGATGGTTGTTAAACCTTGTAACATGAAAATCTGAAAAAGCCTTGGAAGAAGTAAGTCAACAAAATACATGCTCCCATTAACTAAATACATAAGATGAAGAACATACTTCAAACCTATTCGTGTACCTGTCATGAAAGTTTCAAATCCTTCCATGCACTTCATTACTTTATGTTATAACCAAGAAAGCTTCCACTATCAACCTGAAACTATCATCACATTATACAATACCATTGTCACATCTTCAGACACTACCATATAACTTCATGTACCTCCAAGATAACCACTGCACCATACCATTCTACTACTAGATTTGAAATGCCATTGTAGTGATACTTTTATGTTATCAAATTCCACAAACATCACAAATATCATGGAAAACATACAGATGCATTAATCTTGTCAGCATATACAAGTTGTGAAAGATAATCATGCAAAACATGAAGAGAATTGTGTCATGAAAGGCAATGAAGACTACTGCAACTATAATACATGTCACTATTCTATAAAGATCATGCCACTGTCAACCATGAAAAACAAACATTGTCATGTTTTTACCAATCTCAGTACTGCTCATGAAATTTACTGTTATAAAAGCTTATAAAGCCAACACACACTATAGTATCACTGCCACCTTGTTTCTTCAAAATAACAATGTTGCAAGAATTTTCTACCCCTTGAATGGAGCCCTATATAAAAAATCATCACTAATAGATGTCCAAGCAATTGCTAACACACTGTCAAGGACAAGATTATTATAGATCATAAAGAAAAACATAACCATTGTTAGTTCATCAAAGATTATGGGACCATGTAAGTTGCAGTACACAAAGCACTGTCCAAAACATAAAAAAATTCTTCTCCTCAAACATGATCAAAAACTTGTTGTACCATTTATTGTTGTATCATCGACGTTGTAAAAGAAAAGTTACTATGTCAAAGAATTGTAATCCTAGAAAAATATTCTTGCATGTCAACAATAAGTGTCTTCATACTTCAGAGCATTGTTTTTCATGTAGTTAACTTCTTCAAAGAATACTAAGGAATCTTAGACAATCTTTTCCTCAGCCAAAATTTTATACTGATTGGTCTCCAAATATAATGTAGCCTTTTCCTTTCTGAAGATGCGAAATCATAAACAATATTTCATTTATTGCACTAGATGAAGCATTTTCTCTCCTAGACTATTTGAAATTATTTAACACCCTTCTTTGACACTTATAAGACTTATTATTCTAGTTCATCTACCTTATTCTTTATCAATAACCTCTTGAAACCTTTTACTCATGCAACAAAGAGTGATTGTCTCTTTTGACTGTATTTTCTAGGTGTGCCCTTGTCTATTTGTAAGTCATACTATAGTTCCTTATGGTATTCATTATTGTGATTACACTGTCATGCTTCCCCAATACATTTATGCATTGTCATAATAAGAACTTTACACATACTTGTTGATGTAGATGATTGTCTCACATCTACCTTTCAATGCTTGAATTATACATAGTTTGTATTGGTCTTTTATACCCCTATTGCTTTTCACGGTAGTCCTCTTGTGATGGTGGAAGGCCTTTTGTAATTCTGCATTCTAAAATCTATATTTGTTCCTTGAAAGACCCAATGTCTCTAATGTTGCATGTAATCCCTCTGTAGCATAAACAACCCTGCATGTATTCTTGTACACCTCTACAACCTAGATAACCTACCGATAATTTGGCATGCTAAACTCTGTGGCAACTTCTTGGTCATTGTATGAACAATCATAATGTGATTATGACTTATACCAAGTACATTCTACTATACACCTGAGATCTGTCCTATACATCTTACGCATAACCAATTCTCTATGTATACTCTAAGGATCTCAATGATAGTACAATATTCATCTTCCATGAGTTTATAGATCTCTTTATGCACTTAGTGATTTCTCTTGTGCACTATGCACAAGCATGAATTCTTTCTTCTCTAGGGGCTGAAGTATAAAACACTAATCTGCTCCCTCTCACCTCATACTGAATCTCATGCAGTAGGTGAAACTTTTTGTGTAACACGCACTTGATTACAGTCTTGCTTTCTTTTCCAAATCATAATTGGATCTTTCTTTTTTTAATTCAAAGTACTTGTTCTTTTGTTATACTTGCACTGTTGTACTTTATGCCCAACATTATTACATCTAAAACATACAACTTTGTAGTTCTTTTTTGACAATCTAAAAACACAATCATTAGCTCTATGACCATATTTGTGACAAACATAGCAATAATCATGAAACTTAGAATAGTTATACCTCATTGAATAATGTTGTCCAGTAGATGAAAGTCATGTGGACTAGTTGTTTCTTCTTCCGATTATGTTGGTGCCTTTGTGTTTTCTTCTATTAGTAGCATTGGTTTTTGTTTCAGAAGTAGGAGCATGATACTCTAGATCTATCTTCTTTCTTGGTGCCTGTTTAACCTTGAAACTTTTTCCATCTTTTGTTGCAAATACTATTTCATGTTGAGACTCATCTTGAACTACTGAACTTTTTCCTTTTTCATACCCTAATCAAAAAATGTATTTTTGATGCTTTTGCTTATTTAGTATCTCATTTAGCTTATTGGTACTTTATTCAAATTTCTGATTTCTCTAAATCTTGATGCTTTCAAGATCTTTCCTTAGAGCAATTACCTCTCCTTCCAGTTTTTGACACTCAATCTTTTTAACTTCCAAACCAGAATTTGCTACATTTGCTATCCTTTTATACTCTTGGAATTCTAACTTTAGACTAATGATTAATTTGTCTGATTCTTCTTGTTTTTTTATTAGCAAATTATTCTCCTCCTTCATCTTGTTTCCTTCTTTAAGTTGATACTTATTGTCTATAACTAGATTTTTTGCATTTTTAAGATCTGTAAGAGTTTTAGCCTTAACCTCCCTTTCTTCTTGGAGTTGCTTCTCTAATTTTTTATTTACCTTTCTAAGCCTCTTAACCTCATCTAGAGCAGAAATAAGTTCTGCCTCGAAATCAATTACTCCCTCAGGGTTACTAACACACTCTTCTATATCTGATTCATTCATATTTACTATGAATTCATCAAGTTCTATATTAGACATATTTTCTTCTACAGATTGAGGTTTCTCCTTTGACATTTCTACTTTAGAAAATTGTCATTTTTCTTTCTTATTCCTATTCCTTCTACTTTTTGCCATATCAGACACAACACTCCAATACTAGGGACCCTTAAGCTAATTAGGCTTGTTAAATCAAGGTTTTGGCTCTAATACCACTTGTTGGAGGGAAGAAGACACTAAGAGGGGGGGGGAGTCAGTGTCTTAGACAATTTTTTAACGTTTTCCTTGAAAAAGAATTGAATAATTTATGCTCTTAATATTTTAATGATAAATACATTCATGAATTGAATGCAATCATTAAATAACTAAAATAAGAAATATTGAAGCAAACCATAGATCATCACAATCATGGAACATTATCACATCAAAAAAATGAGACCATAAGACAAAGAATTTGATGAGTGGGAAACCCTCTAGGGATAAAAAACCACTCCAGAAATGATGCCTCATTGGCTTAATCTAAAAAAAAATTGTTTACAATGCCTTACTGGCAATACTATCTCACCGATAGATTTCAAATGCCTCACTAGAAATAAAACAATGCCTCACTAGAAAAAATGGCCTCACTGGCATACAAACATTTGCCTCACTAGCAATGATCAATCTGTCTCACTGACTTGATCATTTTAATTTCATCATACATTTCTCAATAAAGAATTCAACTACAGAGGATTACTCTATTTCTTTATAAATCATATTTTACCTCTAATCTAATACACTTAATATCTTAAAAATTCATTCACTAGAATCTCTAAAATATCAAATATATTAGTTATACACTCTCTTTTGCATCATGTTTGCAAAACTTCTATTACAGAATTTTGTGTACACATTCAACATGATAAATCTATTAAAAGCAATCAACATCAAATAGTGATAAATCACTGTTTATATAAACATTCCAAGAAAGGTAACTACTATAAACTGTCTTTCAAAAAATATGCCACATGTAACTAGTTAATCGTCTTACAAAATTCCCCTTGAATCATCGTGAAATAGTGTTTCCAACCTTTTAGACTGTTGTCGATTAAGAGTAAACATTGTGTATTGTTTACACTTATACATGACTGAAAATGTGTATAAACCAAGTATCTTGTGCCCTAGGAACAGGGTATTGTATAAACCAAGACAATAACCACATATATGACTGAAGAAAAAAACCGTTTTTGACATTGCACATGTAGACTATTTCAAACATGAGACCCCAAATGACAATATCTTGTGATAGCATAAAGAACTTTAGAAACTCGACTACTAGGAACATGAGTTAACCCAAACATAACAAAAACACTAAAATCCCTTGTAAAAACAATAGAACTTAAACCATTGACCTTGAATCAAAAGACCATTTCTAAATTATGCAAACTCATTTAGAAACCAAACTAGGGTTTAAACAAGAAATCGGGTTACCACTTAACATTGAAAGCATTTTCCAAATCGACACCACCTGAAATCAACATCAAAATCAAACCTTTGCAAAAATGTCCTTGCAAACTGTTGTCTCCCCATGTTTTTGAAATCTACTGTCGACACAATGTTTCCACCATGATTCCACACCACTCCATGATCTAACGCGACTACCAAAATAATGCCCTATTCAAATGATAACTTTTAGGGCAACATGATTATTATGATGATGTTCACAAAACCTTTTTACCTTTGTAAATCAAACAATTATCATTTGTGTCGATCTTTCATAATATGCCCAATGATGTAAATAAACATGTCGCCAAAAACCTTTAATAATTGGTTTCGACCTATGACCATATCTATCATGTCTTTGACAATTGCAACAATCATTCTACCCTTTATCATTTCACATGAATAATGCCAAACATTATAATGCCCATTTCATGACCTTTGACATTGAACAACACTTATGTCATGAGTTGCTCGTGACCAACAATAATGCAATGAGAGCATTTAAGTTCCCAAATGAAATAAAACATAATAATGTGCCTTTTGACCATGAACACACAAGGATGCACATGAAGTTGTTCTCCCACATAGTCTAATATAAAACTATGATGAAATCAGCGTATCATATTTGACATTAATGCCAAGGTGGGGTCAAGATGTTCATCCTTCTTGCATTAATTTTGGCATTGTATGTTTGTATATCTTTTCTTGTTGCTTCATATCATGCACATGTGTGTGTCCCTTTGTGCTTATGTTGGTTTTCCATGGGATCTTGATCTTGGGGACTTGGCCACCTCCTTGATATTTTTCATCCTATCTCATCAATATTTGTGCACTTATACCCATCTTGACACATATTTATCTACTTCAATGTGATTTTGAGTGTAAGTTCATACTCTCACTAAAGTGGGGGCTAAATGTAGTGTATAAAATTGTATACCTTTAAAATTTCACACTATATTTGGGCCCTTAATTAATTGGACTTAATTAAGCTTATAATTTCCTAAATCATGCATTTCGAAGCCTTAGTATTCTCATTTTTTGAAAGGGAAACTTATATTAAACGATTACCAACATTAATTTAAATATATTGTAAATTGTGTGTCCTAGATTTAGGCCCCAAGACCCATTCGCCCAAGGGTGAGTGGGTCCTCCTTAAGTACCAGAACCCAATTTAAAATATGTTTTTGGTGGCATTGTAATGATTCAAATTCAAGTTTTTATTGTTGGATTTTGGAATCTAATTTTTGAGAAATTAGATAAACACATATAAATACATAGTTATTTTATCGATTCAAATATAAGAATCAAGAGCTGACTTTCACAAGAGAAAATATTATTGTCTAGAGCATTTAAGAGTAGATTTATCATTCATCTATAACAACAATTAAGATCATACATCATGTCAAAGTTTATGCATTTTGATGTCATGTTTTGGAGCTAACATTGTGATGTAGGTTTCAAGCATTCAAGTATCAAATAAAGTAATCATTCAAGCCAATTCATGCAAGATCTAACCCTTGGAGCAATGTGTTAGGCTTCAGTCCTCTAAGGGAAGCCACTAAAGGTTTGGTGAATTGTAGCATAGATTTGTTGGCTTTATCTTTGTGGTATATTGTCCTTAATGACAAAACTGATTAGTGCTTTAAATACTTGGTGCTCTTTGTGTTCAGTTTGGAAAACTTGGCATACTCAGTATTTTGGCAATCATGCTATGGGTTGATGTATTCGGGTGCATTTGTTCATCACATAATGTGGTACTGATCATGCTAAGCTTTATGTGCAGATAAAAGTTATTCAAATGGTCTGACAATTTTAGATTTGGTCTCTTAGAATCTTTATGCTCTCCATATTCATGTTACATGTTGCTATTATTCATGTGGCTTCTGGCTCAGATTTATGAATGCAATTATCTTCAGATGGTTATGGTTACTAACAGTGTTGATAAGGCTTGATACAAGTTATTCAGATGATGATCATTGTGATAGGGCATGCAGTAGCTTTTGTAATAAATGATATTGCTATCTTGATAGGTCATTCAGGTTGATTATGGTTCAAATTATTCAAGTATATCATTTTCAATATGATCTTGGCTTCATTGTTATTTATCAGGTTGATCTTGGCATATGATATTTAATTATCATTGAGCTTTTTCATGACACTCTATTGGAGGTAAAGCCACACATGGTTTTGACTTGGCTTTGTTAGTAATCGGGTTATTCACATTTCAAATAAGATATGGTTTACATTGCATATTTCACTTAGTGTATTTTGACCTCCATCTCAAGCAGTTTGGTTATTGTTTCAATTGCTCTTATGTCTCTAAAGCCATCCTAAACTCACATTTTATTTGATGGCATAGTATACACTTCCGTTCTAGTATCTCACTTGTTTGATGGTTTTTATTGGCTCACATGGCATATAATTTTTACTTTTTATTTGGAGCCTCTTATGCTCTAGCCTTGACTTTATAGTCGACATTCAAAGGAAAGTGCTTATCTTTATTAGTTGAAGCCTTTCTTTTTACATATGATATTGATATATCTTTGTCATGATAATATTTTGTGGGGTCGGAATCTAAATGGAAACAACCCTATCGGGTTTCACTTAGCACATTTCAGTGGTAATATATGTATTGGGTTTGATTTATGTAAAAGGCTAATTGCTTATATCACTTGGCAACCATCATTCTCCATATTTTTAAGTCGGCATTATGAGAATCTTTGACTCAAAATATAGTTTATTTTAATGATCATTATGTTTCAATAGTTTGCAAGCAAATTTTGGAGGTGATCATGTGGTCGAGTCCTTGGTAAATGATTATTCAAGCAGACTCATAAGCATTTTTAATCAGTTGATTATTATTGTGTATTTTTTCCTTCGGACTCAAAATATTTATTAACTTTGGAAAAGTCATCAACTGACTTGAGAGAAGACTTGTTTAGGGAAAAAATATATTGCATTTTCATTGATTATGGTTTGGAACCCTAGAGTTGCCATGTTGGAATTTCAGTTGCATATTGTGCAAGGTTGTTGTGGTATTTTGATTTGGTTTTCATTTATGTTGGTCTTTGATGGTTGGAAAGATTATTGGTGGTTTTCGTTTGAGCTAGAAGCGGTAGTTTGGGCAATTTTCATGAAGAACTTCAGAGATTTTGATTGCAGGTTAAATCCACCATGACAGAGGTAATATCTATGCATTATGTTTGATTTTTCAAAGGTAAATCTGGTAAATGAGAAGTAAAAGAGGAAAACTTTGTTTTAGTTTCAAATAAACTTCTTAACTAATATGAAACTACCTTGAACCCGAGTGTAAACTTAAGGGTTTCATCTCACAGTGGCATTTTATCTTCATATCATTGATTTTTTCTTAAAAATCCTTGATTGGCATCATGATCAAATATTATGTTTCTTACCAGTTCAAAACTCTGGTTATTGAATGCGGGTTTTTTCTTGACAAAGATCTATAACCGTTTCACAAACATTGTATATATGTGTCTTTGCAAAAACACAAAAGAGAGAGTGATGTGAAGAGAGGAAATTTTCTGGACAGAGTATTGCTTATTGTGAAATCATTTTGTAAAAAAAGAAGAGTGGGCTCATATTTTTTTATCTCTGATTGTATTACAGAGATTATGGTTTGAGTTGATCATTATTGCAAAATCATTTTGTATCCTATTGTAATTTTATGACTGCAAAGAATGATTGCAGTTATAAGGTTCTGATGGGTTTCAATATTTTGAATGTTTGATGAAGTTGGTGCTTCAGAAAGATTATGGGAGTTGGTGCTCTTTAATTAATGAAAGGAAAATTTTAGCGAGTGGTTTTTTATACCCCAAGAGGGTTTTTCCACTCAGGAAATCTCGTGTTATGTGATTTTATTTGTCTCTCATTTTTTTCATGTTAATGTGCTCATTCATTCAATGCTCTGATACTTTTTAGTATGCTCAAAATTTTCTTATTTCAAAAGGTTATCATGCAAAGTTAAAAAGTCTTTTTTTAAGAAAATTAGAAGTGCATTGGGAAAAATTTGTTGTTATGTTACAAAAGCACATACGAGATTGTTCACACTTTAATTGAACAATATCATATGATGCTTTTAACATGAGTTGTAAATATTAATCAAGTTTCATGTCAATCTAATGTTAATTGTTGATGTACACTTGCATAAACAAGCCTGCCACATTAAGTTTAAATTTGTAAAAAGTTTCATTGTGCCTTCAGAGTAAAAAATTTAAAAATAAATTACTTCACTTTGATTCACCCCCTCTCAGAGTGAATCCACTTCCAACAAGATTTGTTCATTCATCAATTCCCTCCATTTATCATTGTTTTAACATTAAGGTTTAATTACCAAACTGATATTTGACCAAGGAAAGCCTCTATTCACCCAAAAACAAACATTTTTCTTCTCTCTTTGTATGTTTAGATTTACAAGTGAAGAAGGATTGAAGATTGATCAAAGGAGCAATTTTTCAAAGTTTTCAAAGTTGTCAACATTGTTTTCAAGCCACGAAAACTTAGATCCATAATTTATTTTTGAATTTTTGATAGTGAAACTTGGGGAAAATAGTATAAGAGTTGTTGATGAACTCAAGCACCCAAGATCACCTATAAAACCAAGATAAGCCTTCCACACGAGAGCAACAAGAGATAAAATGCTAGAATATGGTGCAATAACAAAATGATGTTATTATCACACACTAAATGATACAATATGCCTCAACTCTCCCTTGAACTGACTGAGTTGATATGAACTCATCTGGACTCCATAGGAGGGAGAGGTGAGTGTTGAATAAATAGTTGAATATGGGCATATAATTCCAAGAGAGGTAATAACTCCCAAATAACCAAATTAGGTGGGAGTTATGCCTACTTGGAAAATGCCAAATAGGTGGCATAACCTACTCAAAAAGAGATAGATGAGTGGTTTTTTGAGGTGGCATAAAAGGCCAAAAGAGGGTGTGAGACTCAACCACCCAAGTGTGGGTGAGAGCAACACATGTAATTGATGGATTACGCCACGTGTCCTTACATAAACCATGTCTTCTATAACATAAGGTATGCTTAATAATGTGTAGGAAAAATAATATTAAAAAACCTACACTAACATCCCCCCTTAAGCATAGCTTAGGTGGGTGAAAAGATGAAACAATACAAAGATGGGTCCCGACTACAAGGCCATGTTAGGTACCCATGTACAATGATGAAATCTATCAAAACATGAGAAAGAGAAAACCAGTAGGAAAAAACTCTCCCCCAAGAGAGAAGAAGAAGAGAGACCATATAGTCCCCTAATCTAGAATCTTCTGCATTGTTGGTGAATGCTCGACACAAGAAGCTGAAGATGATCCAAGATCGCCGAACAATATTCCTCCCCTTAGGAAAAAAGAAAACCAAGGATGTATGTAAGATATCTTCCCATTCCTAAAAGGAATATGAAGGAAGAATGATGAAAATGTATGATGTCTTTAAACTTTGCTCAGGTGTCCCCATGTCGATGTTGAAAGTTGTCACCATCAAATCAGGTGTTCTAGGCCACACTACAAAAGATGACAATCCAGAACCTAGTGGAGATGGATGTAGAACAAAATCTGAAGACAAAGATATCTTCTTTGAAGACAAAGGTGCCTCCTCCAAGTGTTGTCCAAAAGTATCCACACTCATGCCAAACTGTAAAGAATGATCATGTAGAGAATGAACAAGAGGTTCAGAGTGTTCCCTCGCAACAACTGAAGAAGGATCATCTTCATCAAAGAAAATATTAATGCTATCGATGATGTCTCCCAAATCTGCAATATGAGACTACACAAACAAGTCTAAAATACCTGTTAAGAATTCATCACAAGTAGCCAAGTCTAAAAGACAATGTATTTCTTGTTGCACTGAATCACAAGGAGCCAAACATGTTGGATCACGAGCATCCTCAGGTACAACAGTAGATGAAGGATATGAGATATTAGTGCATGTAATATGACTACACCTATCATCCCCCATTATATCTTCAAAACATGATGAAATAGATGATTCTTCCAATGTTGGAATAGAAGAGCCCTCAACTACAAGATGGACTCATAGATGAAGAAGATGAACCCTCTAAATCTAGATTAGAAGCCATAGAAACTAAAGTCTCAATAGATGTCTCTATAGGAGGAGAAGGTTTTGTGTCATCAAAACTACCATACCTTTACCAATCAAAAAGTGTTTCAACTATTTTATCATCAATAGGTCAAAACTTTGCAAGTGAAACAAGACAATCCACAGCAAGATCCTCTGGGAATAGAGCTTCATTCGAGTCTCCATATATCTCTCAAAGTTTGGTCATAAGGTCACGAGGGATCTCAATACCATTAGTGACCATTTGTGTATCTATATCACAACTACAACCAATTACTCCTAGGATATGTTCTGTTTTTATGTCCCACACAACTCTCTTCCATTTTGATGAAGGTTTAGGAACCTATCCATAGAGATAGGGAAAAAGATTAAGCCACCTACAATGTGTTAAGATTCCATCTCGCCAAGGCTTAAAGTTCCATCGATTTAACCTTATTATAGTAGGATGTGTTTTGATTCCCATATTAAACTCCTTAACTTTAGTCACACAATAGACCAATCAAGAGACATAAACCAACAAAGGAAAAATATTACCCCCAAAAATTACTCAATCATGATCCCCCCCAAAAAAGTATGATGGTGGCACTTTATAATTTAGTGTGAGTACAATTTTGGAGTTGTTTCCAAAGTTTTACAATGTCCAATATTGGACCCAAATACTGAAAGTACAAAATAATCTCATAATAAGAACCTCAAAATAGCACCAATATGTAGTGCTAAAAAAAATATCAACTTTCAAAAAAATAATCACCTTGATCTGAGGTCGTATGTGAAAGTTATATCCGTTTGAAGTTCCAAAAATGAGAACCGTCCTTCAAATTTGTTGAGAAAACTGAATTTCTAGAAAATCTAGATCACTTGAGAAAAAATGGATTCCACCACTGCGAAGCCTACAAAATTCTACCTCAAATAAAAAAAAACATTCTAGCAAAATGGAGCCCGGATGACTGAGTTATAGGCTTTTGAAGATCGGGTGCAAAATGCAAAACTCCAATGAAGAGGGGGTCTACTGGAACATTCTAATTTAGTTTCTACAAAATATATAACTTGAATGAAAAAACTAGCAATGACCTAGATGGTGAATTTTCTTTAAAATATACATAAAATATGGATCTTGTGTAAAACAGACGCTTTTAGTAACATTAAAAGACCCCAACAACCAAAAAATGGCATGCAAAGGTAGAATCAACTACCTAAGACAAGAAAAGACATGCTGCAACCTGTAATACTGATTAAAACACTCACAAATCTCTCAAATTCGAGAAGGGGCTTGTAGATCTAATGCTCTAATACCATGTAAGAGTTTTTGATGAACTCAAGCACCCAGGATTACTTGCAAAACTGAGATAAGCCTTCCAAATGAGAGCAGCAAGAGATAACACTCTGGAATATGGTGCAATTATAAAATGATGTTATTATCACACACTAAATGATACAATATTCCTTAGCTCTCCCTTGAACTGACTGAGTTGATATGAACTCATCTGGACTTCATAGGAGGGAGAGGTGAGTGTTGAATAAATAGTTGAATATGGGCATATAATTCCAAGAGGGGTAATAACTCCCAAATAACCAAATTAGGTGAGATTTATGCCTACTTAGAAAATTCCAAATAGGTGGCATAACCTACTCAAAAAGAGACAGATGAATGGTTTTGTGAGGTGGCATAAAAGGCCAAAAGAGGGTGTGAGACTCAACCACCCAAGTGTGGGTGAGAGCAACACATGTAATTGATGGATTACGCCACGTGTCCCCACATAAACCATGTCTCCTATAACCTAAGGTATGCTTAATAATGTGTAGGAAAAATAATATTAAAAAACCTACACTAACAAATAGAAGCTCAAATCTTGCACCAAAGGACCCTCAAAGTTGGCCTAGATACCCCTACAAAAACCCATTTTCCCTTTGGAAAATGAGTCCTTGAGGACACCTTAAAACCAACTTTTTTGGGTATTTTTGTTGTGTGTTGCACTTCCCAAATCCGTTGGCAAACTACTATTTCAGTCTATCAATTTTCAAGAATCTACAGTTTAAGTATTAGGTCTTACCATTCACTTTGTTTAACCACTTTAAATTATTTCAAGATTATTTCAAAATTATCTCAAATATTTCCTATTGTCTTAAGGAACTGAAATCCAAGGTTGGATTGGCTCACCTCAAGGTTGAAAGTAAATCTTAACCCCTTGTGATCTATTTCCTAATGAAATATTAGAGAAAGCCACCTAGATCCTATTATTCTAAGAACTTTGGGACATAGGATCCCTTTTTTTATGTTTATAAAAGAAGTGGCTGAAAATGTGATCCTCAACTTCCTAGAAGAACTAGTGACAAGGTTCAACCCTCTGAAGAAAATCATATTTGATAATGCAAAGGCCTTCCTTGGTTTTAAGGTTTCAAAATTTGTGCTCAAGGATGATATCTTTCTAAAGACCTCATCCAACTACTAGCAGCAAGGGAATGGGTTGGTTGTGTAGACATTGAAAAATGTCCTAAGCCTACGAACACCATTTTTCCTTGTCAATTCCCTTTCTTCCCTAAATAATTAAATAATTTTAATTATTTAATTAATTCATTTCTTTCCTTTTATTTCTTCCTTTTGATTAATTGAATAAATTATATTTATTTAATTACGTCACTAATGTCCCCTTTCCCCTATAATTAAATAAATTTTATTTATTTAAATATTATCATGTTCTACTATAATTAAATAATTATTTAATTATTCTTTATCCTCTTCCTCTATAATTAAATAAATTTTAATTATTTAATTATTTACTAATTTTCTCTCTTCTTCCACTTTTAAATTTAATTATTGTTTTATTTAAAAGTCAACTCTCCCTCTTCTTCCATAATTAAATAATTATTTTAATTATTTAATTATTCACTTTCCCTCCCAAATTAAATAATTAAATAATTATTTAATTTTCTCCAACAACCTGCTTTTTTGTGTCAACCTCTTTATCTGTGTCATTCTTATCTCCTCATGTCTCAATTAATTTTCACCCTTGATTGAATTATTTTATAATTTAATTTCAACCGTTCATCCTCAACCAAGCCCTATCTTTGCCCTGATTTAGCCCTAATCTTGCTTTAGTTCTTCTTAAATAATCTTCGCCATTGATTTCATGTCATATTGGATTTTATAATCTCACCCCTTGATTCAAAATTGGCTTTCTATAAAAGAGACCTATCATTGTCATTTCTATATACACATTGAAGGCTAGCTAGTTCATGCTATTCAAGGAGACAAGTAGAATCTTCAATATTTTGCTATCATTATCACTAGGCTTATTGTTGCATACTCAAAATCTGAGGGAAATCAAGCATATAAAGTAAGATGTAGAAGGACAATGGAGGTGAATCATCCATGGCATAGAGATATTAGGTAATATTACTTCATTATTTTGTGTTTCTATGTTGGATTTTGCTTCATTGTTTGTTCAGGGCTTTAGGGTTTTAGTTTTGATGTTTTATAACCTTAACCTTAATTTTACCCTATTCTACATTGGTGAACCTGATGTGAATTGATTTTTTGTAGATTTTCCTAATATTATATTGTTATTTTGTGCAAAAATTTGAAGACTACCATTTTGCAACTAGGGTTGGAGACACAAGCCTAGGATTTGGAAAGATTTTATCATATCTCACAAATGGCTTCAGGTTTTTTCACAAAAAAAAATTGCAAGCTGGGAATGATATCAAGAGCCTTCAATAAAAAAATATTTTTTTTAGATTTGTTTTGAATTAGTTATAAAAAAAATTATGTTTTTTTATGAAAAAATAATTTTGAGAGAAAATTAGCAATTTTTAAAGATTTTCTTATATTTCTAGAAATATCTCAAAATTCTAATGGGGGTCTATTCTTTATGTTTTTTATTTTGATGAAAAATAATTAGAAAAAATTAGATCTTTGAAAATTAGGGTTTTAGAAAGATTTGATCATATCTCACCCACTCTCCATGGATAGGCAGCCTCAGGAACTAATAGACATCCTCAAGTGTCATTGTTGCCTCCCTAGTCAGAAAGTGGAAGGAGCACGTCTTTGAATGCTATCGCTAGGCAAGTGTAGCCAGTAGTCCCCTATTTTCCCTAATGGTGGGAATGTCTGTCACATAATATAAGCCTGGGTGCATGATTTGATGCTTCTAAATGTCAAAAAATTGATCTCACAACCTGAATGTATACGATCATGAATCTCATGTGTAAATTGAGGTAAATGTAACATGTGGTCACAAGCAAAAGTTATTATATCAATCCAAAACCCTATTCAAACCTATTGGACCTCAATTGCACAAGAAATTTTATCCTAAACTAGGGAAAAATTTTAATCAAGAAATCATGTCACACTACTAAACACATGCATCACACATAACAAATGTGTCACACTTTCTACATATGCATTGCACAATTGCACTTGCATCGCATGCCTCAACATATGCATCGCCAATGATACTTACGGTTAACCCCTCAAAAGTTGTGTGCCACTTTGTCACATGCGTCATTTTACCATTCACATGCAGCTGGTTTTTGTGTTTACATCACTCTTGAACACATATGCGGTGCAGGAAGAAAATGTGGCACACTTCACAGTTGTGCCATATTGCATTTGTCAAAACCTGATCTATACTTGCGACACACCGTGTAGATGCGACGAACCACCCCCACATGCAATGCTCATGATAGCAGTTGTGGTGAACGACGTTCACTGCATTTTCTTGCTCAACTTTCGATCCCTAATGCTATGCAAAATCAAAAAAATCATAAAGTGGGTATGAGGTACTTATCGGGTCCTCAGATCCATCTGAATCTTTGAACTTTGAATCTGCGGTGAATATCGTGTGGAACCGGTGACATTTTGGCCCAGCAAGTCTCTTTAGAGATCTCTGTTCACCAAGGTTGAATATGCACAAATGAGCCAAATTTACCACTCAATTTCTTTTTATACCTCCTTAATTTTAGGGTTTAGGTTAGGGTTTCTATTGGCTACACTTGCTCAAGGGTCCTGAAGTCTAATAAAATCATCTCGAAGGTCCTAGAAATTGATTATTTTGTCACAAATGCATTGTTTACTATCATGGCAAAATTTGTACGGGAAATCAATTTTATAGGTTATAGGTATGGAATGATGCAATCACTACTTGAAATGATGCAACTGCCTGTGATGCAGTGCCACAATCATGACGCCAAATGACGCAATTGCTTCAAATTAGGGAATATTTTGAATTTAATTGATTTCACAATTTTTTCTGGCAAAATTATGTTATCTAGTTTAAGTTTTCTTAGATTAATTTTATTTGCACATCATATTAGTCGTTAGTTGTTTGGATTTGGTTGGATTTTTCTTCATTTTGCAAGTCCAGGTTACCGTGATGCATCTGACTATCATTCATCGCAATCGATCAGGATTTTACTTCATCTGCTATCGACATGAGCTGTAATCACTTTTCTATGACACAATCCACATCTCGTACTATGTAGTCACTATTTCCTGTGACATAATTGCTTATGTTTGTGAGCCGCAACTATTATTTTCTATGATGCAATTGCCTATTAATTTAAAGTTTAGGGTTTCATTCAAAAAAATAGTTTTAGATCTTTTGCATTATGTAGTCTAGGGGTTTTCTATTACTGACATGTGATTTTCAGTGTGTGGCATAAGTTGAAAGGAGGAATTTCATTTGATCTTGCTAACTTATCTATCTTGTCTTCTTTTCATACACTCATTGGACATAAAATTAAACTTGCATTTACATGTCGTTGGGCTTAAAATTTACAACAATGTGCATTTCTCCACTCATTGGTTAAAAATAACTTGCATATTCACTCATTGGTATAAAATTAACCTTGCATCAAGTGTCTTCTTCACATATTGCTTTGAGGGTTAAAAAGAACTAGTATCTTCATTTTCTTATGGTTTGCATTTTCCTCTAGGTGTGTATGCTCTTCTCTCACACCATTTGGTGATCTTTAGAATTAAAAACATCTTTTGGAATTTGTATAATCACCCGCACATTTGGTTTTGGGATTTTATTTTTAAAAT
>VDFB02127895.1:59698-91383 GCA_007258455.2 Sequoia sempervirens
ATTAACTAGAGCATTTACAACAATAATTTCTATTAAAAACATATCTTTTCTTTCACTTTAATGAGTGGTTACACATTGATCAAAATATCCCTTGCTCACATGAGTTGTGAGGATGTTGGTGTAGGGCATGAAATTCAACTTTATACTTGTCAAATGCATTTCGAGGATATATTTTAAAACTTAATTAACAAATCCATTTTTTATATCTTGCAATCATTTACATTCCCAGATAATGTTTAGTGAAACTATTCACATGCCTTGTCTATGCCTTGAATATGTTCTTGATAGAGTAGCTATGACCTCATGAGATACGACTGAACACTTCACTGATATCGCCAAAATTTAGAACATCCTTCAAATAGTGTAATCATGCAACTTCTCTCTCGCTCCGTCTTTTGAGTTTACATTTTTTAAACCCGATGAAATGCAACTATCTTTTTCCTCATATGGTGAATAGAAAAAGGGGAACATGGGTGTCCGAAGTGTGTATTCCCAAATCTAGTTGGTTCAGAATATGCATCTATCTTTTTTTGTCAATATCTGTATAAATTTGCATATTTCCAAATCTCATGAGGAAATCCATGTTTTCCATGAGATACCACTAAACATTTCACTAACATCACCAAAAGGATAAGTGCACCCCACATCAGTTAACTAGGTAGTCAACACTTCAATCATCTTTTAAAGAGTGCAACCACTTTTTCCTTCTTTAGAAGTCACATTTTTTAAACCTAGTTGAATATCAGCTAAATTTGCACATCAAATCCATCTATCATGGACTGAACTCAACTTTTGAATCCATGTTACATCGACTGAATTCAACTTTTGAATTCCCACACAATCAGGATGAGTCTCTTTTTCTATTATCATCACCCACATTGCACTCGTGTACTTCACTCTCATTTCTCACTCTCTCCTCAACATGCACCCTTACATTCTTCTAACATTGTTATATTATTCACAACATAGAGTAGTGCAAACTAGACTTCTTGATATCCTTCATTTTCCACGACGAAAATGAACAAGCCTAGCAAAAAAGATGTCCTTGCATTCCACCTCCAAACAATGGTAGAGAAAAACCAGTCAATTTAAGGGAATTCGTATGAGAAGATAGGGAACATGGGTGTTTGAAGTGCATATTCCCAAATCCAAATAGAAACTTTGACTCGACACTTACGAAACCCCTGAATAGGTAGCTCGTGCTTACGACGTCACCACTTATTGTTTGAGAGGACCTCACGCCAATGTCAATTTCCCCAACACCCTTCCCGCCATTCCTTTTGCGTCCTCAGTTTCCCGTCAACAGATTTAGCTCGCCATTGCCAAGTATGCAAGGGGCCAAATCCCTTCAACCAACAAAAATATTTTTGGCCAAGTCGTTAATGATCAACAAAATACAGATACAATGGAGGAAAGAGAAGACATGTTTTGAACAAGTAAGACAATGCATATTACATTTCTTAAATTATCAATTAATGGATCTAACATATTTTAGCCTTGGCTACCTGAGTCAGAAGGTACTATAAATGTATTATTATTCTTTTTTCTTACCATGCCTCGAAAGGGTTTTACAACCCAAGGATAAGATGTATAAAAAATTACATATATGTTGATGTTTATTTTACTTATTTATTTTTCTTCCACTCTCATAGGGTGTACAAAAAAATACCAAGTAGTTATAAAATCTAAAGTTTTTTTTAATAAATTTTATTAAATATTAAAGTGCTAATATAAAAGTTTTTTTTAACACATTACAAATGCAAAAAAAAAAAAAAAATAATGCCATGGTTTTTAAGCTTACATAGATCACAAGTTGTAGCTTTTGTATATTTTATTTCTTTTAAAACATAAACTTTATAACATATATGTATATTAAATTATAATATTTAAATATACTCTTTAAAAAATATAAACATTAAAGACTTAATATTAATATAATTAAAATAATATTAATATGTTAAATACTCAACTTTAAATATTGTAAAAAATATTTATCTTGAACATAATTGACTAAGAAGGTTGGGGTGTTATGAGCAAATTTATAGTGAAAGCAAGGTAAACTACATTTTTAACATATTTTTACAATGATTTTTTTTAATCATTTCATTAAATATTTCTAAAATAAATAACATATTTATTTTTTACATTTTTTAAGAACCATTTTTAATGTATATACCATTATTTTTTTACTCAAAAAAAAAAATCTCACAAAAATCAATTAACTATTTTATAGAGATTTCAATGTACACTATTAAAATAATAAAAATAAACTTAAACTAAAAGCATAACTACAAATTATCATATAAAGATAATCTAATCCACACTCAATATGATTAATGGACACTATAGAGTGACATTACAAAAAAAACAATGAATTAATATTGGGAATAAGATTTGAAATAAAGATATTAGATGAATAAAATTTTGGAGCATTATATCTATTAATCATATTTTATTTATTTTTATTTTTGATATTTTATTTTATATTTATTTTAACTTTTGAATAGTTCTAACCATAATTTTTTATCTTATTCTTAATTCTAACTTAATCCTAATTATAATACTTTAAAAAATTATAATACTCACAATAATATGACAAAATTATAATGGATGTAATTGACATCAACCAAAAAACAAGTTTCAAAGGTTTGAATTCAATTTTGGTATGTTTTAATATAGGTTCATTTGGCATCTCTAGCTTTGGAGAGCTCTTTTGTGTTTAGATTTGTATAAAATCATTTTTGTCAAATCATCATTTTAAGGCCCGTGAAGCAATTTTCAAAAATTATTTTTGGAAAGCTCATAAGGATTGGAGTAAAATAATTTGGTAGGGGTATTCCTAGAGGTGGCATGTGAAATATGAAAAAAAAATTAAAGTCATAAATTTTTTAGTTTGAGAGATTTTAATGTCAAAAGTTTGTTAAAAAATTATCAGCAAATTATGAAATTTTTAATATCTCATGATTTTGGAATGATGAAGTAAAATAATTTTACAAGGATCCATGAGGTTTTATTCTAATATTTCACACCAATTTTCATACAAATCGAAGAACTTTCATTTTTTCACCTGTCAGCACCAATTCAACACTTCTAGAGTACTAATTTGATCAATTTTATTGTGGAAGGATATTATGAGGGTCATGGAAATTAAATATGATTTTTTCTTCTTTCATTAACTATTTATCTATTGCATAAATAATATGGGGGGCATTTGGAGCATAAAAGAGGTAGAAAATCAAGATTTTAGATATCTTAAAATGCTTAGAATAGAGAAAAATGCCTCTGGAGTAAAAAGAGCACTTGGAGGAGTTAATGGAGGCTTAAAATGTCTCATTTAACATTGCATAAACTTAGAATATGGATAGCTATGCTTGGGGGGAGTGGGGTAGCCATTCTGGAGCAATAATTGATGATTTTCCATACATTATTCAAAGGTTTTTGAAGAAAAATGTGGGAAGAAGTTTGTGAGGAAGGGGAAGGAGAAAAATACCTATGTAGAGGTATTCAATGGATTTTTTTGGTTGCAGATTTGGGGCAGGACTAGTAAAAGGAAAGAGAAGGCATCAATGTGTGGGAGGTAAGTGTCTGAGTAGTGTACCTGCAAAAGAAAGTAAAGAGGTTGCCAAGGCAAGGTAGTTGAGTGTGGTTGAGTTGAGAAATGCCTTTGAATACCATTGATGTAATTTGGTTGCTGATTTTTTTGTAAATGAATAAAGAAAGCTTTATTGCAATTTGAAATATGTGTGTATTTCCATGAGTATGTGAACATAGAGTCTCTGCTGTATAATTTAGAGTAATTGTCATATTGCAATCTTGTTTGTGAGAATCTATGTGTTGTTGTTGGCAAGGGGTATCTTGTTTTGGCATCAACCAAAATAATGAGATAGTGGAGGGAGATAATGGAGGAAATAAATAATGAGAAAATAATCTTTGATTAAGTGGAGGATAAATTATTTATTTGTGGAGAAAAGAGAAAAATGGTATTTAATTAAAATGATTTATGCAACAATTTAATTAAATGGGAAGAAATAGAAATGATATATTAAATAATTAATTTGAATTAATTACTTAATAAGGGAAGAGTGACAAAATATAATTAAATAACTTTAATAATTAATTAACCATAGAAGAAATAAAGAAGACCAATGAATAGATAAATACTTGTAAATAATTATTTAACTATAGATGAAAATGAAAAGCAAATAATTAAATAAACGATAGTTTATTTAATCATTGAAAGAAGGGTATTAGCGACACACTTTAAAGGAAATTATTTAATTGATCAAAGAGGAATAAAGAAATGAATGAATTAATTAACTAAAATTATTTAATTAATAGAGGAATGTGGTCAAATGACAATAATTAAATAATTAAAATTATTTAATTATGCAGGGAAGAAGGCCAAGACGATAAAAAATTGCGCTCGAAGACCAATACATTTTTCAACACTATTTAATATTACACATACTTCTCTACACATACTATTTAAGCAAGTTCAAAATATAATGTGAAATTGCACAAATACATAATTTTTGACATTACATTTATCCCAACTTTAACGAGCTAATTATAGTAAGTGATAATCTACACTAAAGTAGAAAGTAAGGTGCAAAAAAATGTAAAAGGATACTATAGAGGATGCAAAAACTTTTCAAATGGATAGATGATGTCCCTGGATTAAGATCGTACAAAATAAGTGTTAGATTTTATAGTCCTAGATGATTAAATGTTAGGAAAAATATATACATTGTATGGAAAGTTAAAATGGAGATAAGAATGTTTCTAATAGACAAATTTAATTTTTTAATAAAAATATTTGCAATAATGAAGAGAATAGAACCAAAACTATATGAAAGAAATGGGATATAAATTAGATGTCATGGAGAAATGTTATAGAAGTTTTAGTGAAGGATGGTATTTTAAAATTTAGAAAATTTATTTATAAATAGTAAAAAATATGACTATTTTACTATTCATCTTTGGAAATTGTGAGAGTTTAGAGCATTCTAAGAGAGAAAATGTCTCACTTACGAGACTAATAGAAACCTATATTAGATGAGTTGTGCAAGAGAGTCGAGGAGGGAGTTATTCTATTGGAGATGAGTGAATTTTTTTTTTTTTAAGTTTTTTTTTTTTTGTATTGAAGGGCCCCATGGCACACACTAGCATCCAATGGGTGTGCTATAATTTGATGGATGTCCAACCTATGTTCTAGTATTTCGTAGTTGCAATATCATCCACCCAACAAACTATTATACAAGGGTGTGCTAGTGCCCAAAGGAAAATATTTTTTCTTGGATTATTAAAAATGGTTGGAAGAGTTATTTAAAATGATAATAATAAAATATATATGTTATCATTTTAGCTTGTGACTACCATGGTGGGAGCACCCAAGATGGACTGTGCTCTCTCTTGTTTGGAGTTTCTTGAGCACACTCACATCAAAGGAAGTTATTCTAATATGATGGGTAGGAATCTACTAGACTTTTTCTATGTCTGAGATGATATTCCATGCTAACATGTTGATGGAACACATAGAGCTCAGTGGAACTTAAGAACCTTGAAATTATTTCTCCCAATAGGGGAGATTCAGAGGATATCTATATGATCCTCAAATTTTCTATTTGAGGTATCATTATCAACATCTAAGAGTAGATATTGCTAGTCATTATGTTGGGCAATCAATAGTATGCTATCAATCAAATTATGCTTGAAAAAACTATGGGGAATATCTATTAGTGATGGTTCTAGATTAGGGAATATTTATAGTCCTTTTGGTTAGATGTATTATGATCAATACCATTTCCATGTGTGTAATATAGGATGGACATAACACTCTCCTATGGAGGCCTCCCATGCACAATTCATTTGGTCATGTAGAGATATAGGTTCTTTTTTAGGTGATATGACTATATTATCATGTCATTTTACTATAGGTGGGTGATGAGATGGTTTGGTCATGTACAATATATTTCTACATTTGTACCAACATACATGCACTCACATTGCAACATTGTTAGAGCTAAGGATCAACTCCGACCTATCATCACATATGTGTGAGGGTCATGATGTGGTACTAGAATTAACAACATATGATGTGGGGTTTACCCAAGGATATATCAAATGGTGGTAGTCGATAGAGTTATCTCCTTTATTTTAGGATGCCCCTTGAGGATATCTTGGTGCACATGAATCAGGTGAGGAGGGGAGGCCAAGAGCATAGGAATGGGTGGAAAGGTCATCTATAGTAACTAATGCACCCAATTAGATGAAGAGAGGGGAATTGGTAAATAGTGTTGCTATGGGAGTCTCCACCATGTGATTGATGATTGTAGATACAACACCTATAATTCCAACTACCCCATGAGATACCACCCATTAGGTCAGGGACCTAGGTGAGATTTTATTGTTGATTACATATTTAATATTTTGTTAAAATATATTTTTGATATATGAGATTATTTTAAGTGATTATGTACTAATATGGATTTTTATGTTTATTTTATAGTGCATACACAAGACTAGCTCAATTTTTTTTTTAATTCATAACAATATAGTCCATACCATGGAGCTTGAGGGAGGAAATTGGGGTCACTTGTAGTCCATAACATATTATAAGTTGGCACATAAAAAAATTTTTAGCCCATTGTGTAGCTAAAATATTTCTATGAGGAGTCTCGGGTGCATGAGTGTCAGAGAGCACTAGAGGTGCTAACACAAACAACTAAGATGTACTAACTAAGAGTGATCTAGAAATGATGAGAGTAAAGAGTACTAAGAGAGAACATGATTCTCTATAAATATAGGTTGATTATCTCTGAAGGGATCTATAGAGAGCTTATATAGTGACACCCATAGTTCTAGATCAGCCAAGAGTATGAGCTCTCATAGATCAGGTTGCTAGCTTGAGAGAGAAAGATGTAGGGATAAAGAGAAAATATATTAATAGATGAGGGGTGACTTGAGGGGCTTGTGGATATGGAGTGCATAAAAAATTGTATCTCAAACACTTTCCTAGTATGTAGCATCTATTTTTTAGTCACCAATAGAATCAAACAAACCACCAACACCCAAGGAGTCAGGAAGTCATACACCACGATGTATATCTATGTTTGTATTAATTATAATTTTGTATTTATGTATATGAAAATTAAATTTTGGAATAGTGGTGACTTTGTACATATGATAGATTATATGTATATGATAGTTTCATGTTTTTAAGTTGTGTATGATTAAGTGATGTTTCTATCTATTTCATGCATGATTTTATACATGATGCAAATTGTTCAATTGAATACTATTATGATTTAATCAAGGTTTTGTTGAAAAAATGCTTGATATTTTATTTGATATAATGCAAAGCATTTATAGAAGGGAGAAAGTGAGTAGCTGTGAGTAGTTGTATAAAATAATTTAACCGAAATAGGTAAACTATAATACTTGCTAACAAAGACCCATTAACAATGTTATATAATATCATGCTAACATTCCCCTCCTTATTACATTGTTCTTGAAACCATAAAATCACCTTGTCAAGGGACCCCCCCTTAAGGATTACATAACAAAACGTGTTGAACACAAAATATATATACATCTTTGTGAAGATCTTCCTTGAAGAAAAAAATCTTGAATCAAGTGGAACTCCATCAAGCTATCTTGTGACCCTTAGAAAGGTGTACCTTCGAGCTGAATTCCCTGTTGATGGGTGTTTTCTCACCTTATCAACACAGGAAACACACGAGTATGCTACCTCTCTTGAAAGGAAATCTCCAAGAACAAGTTGCTGAAAATTACCCCAAGGTCTCTCAGGTGTCAGGTCATGACAATGCTTGGAATAATCCATTTGGTTCAATGTGATTTTTCTAGTAACATAGGGTTGGCCTTTATGGTTCACAAAGCATGGGAAGTTGGGTCTACAAATGGAGTTTCAAAGTGCTAGAAGTGAATGAACAATGGCTTCCTACTTAGAGCGAAAAGATGGAACTCACCATGTTCAACAAATTTGGAATTGTTTTGATGCTTGGAATCCTACTCTAACAAAGAACTAAAATAAATAGCAAAAGAGAAAGGGTTAAGAAAGTTGTTCTAATCCTAAGCTATGAATGAACAGTAACTAGCATATATATATTATTTTAATAATATAAATAAAATACACTGAGAGATATCCTTCTCGAGGCGCCTATTTTTTAATCAAATTTTTATTATAAAAAATGAATAGGCTCCTCTAGAAGGATATCTCTCGGCGTATTTTATATATATATTATTAAAATAATATATATATGCTAGTAGCAATCGTGCCCAACATGTAATTGTTGGATTCCAATTGTGTTTATGGTTTTTCCTTGATGACAAAATCCCTAATCCGTATGATTTACAATGGCACTTCTTTGATGTCTCTTGGCTTTTATAGAAAGTTATTTGTTATGTTTAAATTTCAAGATGGTGATAAGAATTCTGGTTCAAGCTATGAATACTATTTCTATGTCTGACAAAACTTGTAAGTTGGTATTCTTTGTCAGGATGGTTCTCTTTGCATTTCACAGGCTTTCACATATCGGCATGAGTATGGCAGGGTCTCCTCGATCCACTTTGAAATGTCTGAGTTGCCTATCGGCAAGACATTTCTAATGTTATGTCGATTGAATTTAACATTTTGGCAGCTTTCGGCATAACATTTTTCATTGTCTCAACGACAGTAGTTATATCGACATAAGTTAAATCAATCGGTATGTGGTCTCAGCGATATTGGTTTGTTACATCGACCGACATAGGAAAGAATCTCTATCGGCATGAGCTTGGCCATTGGGCTGAGGTCATAGTGAAAAGGTTATGTCTCTCCGACTAATGCATATGGATGTCTTTTGGTAGGAGTGTTGTAATCGGCATATGGTCTCTCCAAAGACATTGTCTTACTGACCGTGTTCAAAAAGGGTCTTATTGGAAAAAGTTTTTCTTCGGTATATTGTCATAACGAACCCTGTGGGTCTCGCCGATGGAAAATATTAAGGGCTCTCGGTGAAACATATTGTGTTGAATATAATATCTCTCTGACTGTGGAAAGTCATGGTGAAGCTGAATGAAAGGATTTCGACAAAAGGTTGGTAAAGTCTTAGCGACTTAGAGTGAATAAAGTCTTTCGTGAAATTTAACGTATTCTATGAAATGTCTTCCTGACAGCATTAGGTTACAGCAACAGTGTTAAAACAAGATAGAAGGCTCGTCGATAAGAAAAACCATTTATCACAGTGACCAATGTGTATCATGTGGAGTAACGGTGAAACATGGAGCAGTCTATATAGTGTCTCCTCGACTATGTATAGTCTCGGTGACTTGGAAATGATAAAGGCCTTTGGCATAGGTGTTGAATTGTCATGACGACAATGTGTATCGAATGTCTTTCTGAATGAAAAAGTTTGTTCTCCAAGAGGTCTCCTTGAAAGTTGTCTGTTACAGCAATTGTGAATGAAACTAAAAGGGCATCTCGGTAAGAAGTTTCCTCATGTCTCATTGAAAGAATGTTTTACTAAGGAAGACCATCGGTGTAGCATGTTGTATTCGATATATCTTCTCTCCGACTCTGGTGGTTCTTGGTGAAAGTGACAAGGTTGTCTGGTAAGGTTAGAGTTGCCTACAGCATAATGTGTCATCATTTGAATTGAAAAGATTAGGGAAAACTTTTTGAGTTTATTCTCTTAAGCTGGGTATCGAACCCTAACCTGGCCGCCATCATGAATGTTTACGTTTCTATTGTTGCTGACTGTAACGACTTCTACAGAGGTCTATGGAAGGTTTGTTTGATGCGCCTCTCTGGTTGGATGCTCAATAGTGGTTGATGGAGCCATGGGAGTTACAGATTTGTCTGAGAAACAATCTCACAAGTTTCAGAAGCTGGGTGAAACGGCTCTTGTTTTGGTTGGTTGTTCTGTCGTTACTTCTGAAGTCTATTACTTTTCTGGCATTTATAAATAGGAACAGAAAAGTTTTCTGTTCAGCTGTTATTGTAATTCTAAGATTATCATTCTTGGGCTGTATGAAAATGTATGATAAAACTCTGCAGTAAAAATATAAATAAAAATGCAGAGATTGTAAATTTCTTTTCTATGAGGTGTTTTAGGGATTCAGTTATTGAATCTTTAAGGTATTTTGTAGATGAGAAAACAGAGAGATATGTGCTTAACTGAAAATAGAGAAATCCTCTGAATCATTACTATTGTTCAAAACATAATTTGAGGAGTTGGTACTCCTTGAGATAGATATCTCTAAATGAGGGGTTGATGCTCCTTGAGTGGGTGCTCAAAAATCATCCTATAAGGCATTGTGAACAGTTGATTAAAAGATTAAGCCTGGAAGGCATTTAGGGAGTGGTTTTTATACCCCAGGAGGGTTTTCCACTCGGAAAAATATTGTGCCTCTTTGTTCTTCTATGTTCTCTCTGGTTTATTATGTTGTTGTTGTTTCAGTTCACTGTTCAGTCATTATTTTTCTCAATTCTGTTTATGAATGATTACATTCAACTCATGAATGCTCTAATAAGAATGATATTGAGATCAAATTTGAGTTGTGTGTTTAAATATTTTAAAATTCAGTCAAATAGTTAAGACACTGATTCACCCCCACTCTTAGTGTTATTTTAACTCCAACAATAATATCTTAAATAAAGTATTTTTTATATTTATTATATATTTTATTATAAAATTGTTATAATAATTAATATATTATAATATGATAGTTAATATGATTAGGTTCAGGGTTTAATTAGGTTAGGGTTAGGATAAGGGTTAGGATTAGGTTTAGGGTTAGTGTTAGTATTAGGGATAGGCATATGATTAGGGTTAGGGTTAGGGTTAGGGTTAAGGTTAGGATTACGGTTAGGGTCAGGATTAGGGTTAGGGTTAGGGTTAGGAATAGGTTTATTAATTTTGTTTAGGGTTAGGGTTAGGATTACAGTTAGGATTAGGATTAGGGTTAGGGTTAAGATTAGGGTTAGGGTTTAATTAGGTTAGGATTGCGATTAGGATTAGGATTAGGGTTAGGGTTTAATTAGGTTAGGATTGCAATTAGGATTAGGACTAGGGTTAGGCTTAAGATTAGGGTTAGGGTTTAATTAGGTTAGGATTGTGATTAGGATTAGGATTAGGGCTAGGGGTAGGATTATAATTAGGGTTAGGATTAGGGTTAGGTTTAGGGTTAGGGCTAAGATTAGGGTTACGGTTAGGGTTAGGATTAAGGTTACAATTACGGTTAGGGTTAGGATTAGGGTTATGGTTAAGTTTAGTGTTAGGTTTATCATCATGAATTTAGATTAGGGTTATTATCACAAATAGGGATTAGGGTTAGGGTTAGTATTAAGGTTAGGGTTAGAGTTATGGTTAGGGTTAGAATTACAGTTAGGGTTAAAATGAGGGTTAGGGTTAGGGTTATGGTTATGGTTAGATACTAATCCTAATATTAATCTTAATCCTAACTCTAACCCTAATCCTAACCCTAATCTTAACCCTCACACTAACCCTAACCCTAACCCAAACCATAAAACTAACCCTAACCCTAATCTCTATTTGTGATAATAACCCTAACCCTAATCCTAACTCTAATCCTAACCCTATCCCTAATCCTAACCCTAATCTTATTCATGATGATAATCCTATTTGTGATGATGAACCTAATCATCATGATAACCCTAACTGTAATCATAACCATAACCCTAACCATAACCATAACCATAACCATAACCATAACCATAACCATAACCTTAACCCTAACCCTATTTGTGATGATAAACCCAACCCTAATCTCAATTTTAACTCTAACCCTAACCAAATTACTATATTTATCATTTATAAAAATATTCCTAACCATAATCATAACCCTAACCATAACCATAACCATAACCATAATCCTAACCCTAACCTTAACCCCAATCCCTATTTGTGATGATAAACCTATTAAATATTATAACCCTAACCCTAATCCTTTTCGTGATGATAAACCTAACCCTAATCCTATTCATGATGATAAACCTAACCTTATCCTATTCATGATGATAAACCTTTTTGCGATGATAACCCTAACTCTAACCATAACCATAAGCCTAACCCTAACCCTAATCATATTTGTGATGATAAACCTAACCTAATCCTAACCCTAACAATAATGCCAACCCTAACCCTAATCCTAACCCTAACTCTAATCATATTTGTGATGATAAACCTAACCTAATCCTAACCCTAACAATAACCCCAACCCTAATCCTATTCGTGATGATAACCCTAACCCAAACCATAACCATAACCATAACCATAACCCTAATGCTAACCCTAAGCATAATCCCTATTCATGATGATAACCCCAACCCTAATCCCAATTTTAACTCTAACCTATCCCTAATCGTAACCATAACCCTAATCCCTATTCTTGATGATAACTTGAACCCTAATACTAACCCTAACCCTATCCATAACCCTAACCCTAACCCTAACCCTAACCCTAATCCTTTTCATGATGATAAACCTATTCGTAATGATAAACCTAACCCTAATCCTAACCCTAACACTAACCCTAACCCTGACCCTAAACATAACCCTAACCCTAACCCTAACCCTAGCCCTAATCGTAACCCTAACCCTAACCCTAATCCTTTTTGTGATGATAAAACTAACCCTAATTCTAACCCTAATCCTAACCCTAACCCTAACCCTAATCCTATTCATGATGATAAATCTTTTCGCAATGATAACCCTAACTCTAACCATAACCATAACCCTAACCCTAATAATATTCGTGATGATAAACCTAATCTAACCCTAACCCTAATCCTATTTGTGATGATAACCCTAACCCTAACCATAACCATAACTATAACCCTAATGCTAACCCTAACCATAACCCTAACCCTATTCCTAACCCTAATCCTAACCCTAACCGTAATCCTATTTGCGATGATAAACCTAACCCTAATCCTAACCCTAACCATAACCATAACCATAAGAATAACCCTAATCCTAACCCTAACCTTAACCCTAACCCCAATCCCTATTCATGATGATAAACCTATTTGTGATGATAACCTCAACCCTAATCCCTATTCGTGATGATAACCCTAACCGTAATTTTAACCCCTATTCTTGTTGATAAACCTATTTGCGTTGATAACGCTAATCCTAACCCTAACCCTAACCTTAATAATAGAACTAACCTTAGTCCTAAGCCTAAACCTAATCCTATTCCTGATGATAAACCTAACCCTAATCCTAACCCTAACCCTATTCATGATGATAACCCTAACCCTAACCATAACCCTAACCATAACCATAACCATACCCATAACCATAACCATAACCATAACCCTAACCTTAAATCTAACCCTAACCCTAACTGTAATCCATATTTGTGATGATAAACCTATTCATGACGATAACCCTAACCATAACCATAACCCTAACCCTAACCCTAATCCTAATCCCATTCGTGATGATAAACCGATTCGTGATGATAATCCTATTCATGATGATAACCCTAACCCTAACCCTAACCTTAACCATAACCATAGCCCTAACCCTAACCCTAACACTAACCCTAACCCTAACCCTAACTCAAATCCCTATTCATGATGATAAACCTATTCATGATGATAACCCAACCCTAATCCCAATTTTAACTCTAACTCTAACCAAATTACTATATTTTATCATTTATAAACCTATCCCTAACAATAACCCTAACCCTAACACTAACCATAACCCTAATCCTAACCCTAACCCTAATCCCTATTCATGATGATAAACCTATTTGTGATGATAACCCCAACCCTAATCCCAATTTTAACTCTAACCCTAACCAAATTACTATATTTTATCATTTATAAACCTATCCCTAACAATAACCCTAACCCTAACCCTAATCCCTATTCATGATGATAAACCTATTTGTGATGATAACCCTAACCTAATCCCAATTTTAACTATAACCCTAACCAAATTACTATATTTTATCATTTATAAACCTATCTCTAACCATAACCATAATCATAACCTTAACCCTAACCCTAACCCTAACCCTAACCCTAATCCCTATTCATGATGATAACTGAAACCCTAACCCTAACCCTAAGCAGAACAAAAGATTTATTTTAGAATTGTATTAAAACTAATTAAAAATACAATTGTTTTTCATCTTTTTATGATTTTATTTCTATTCTATTATTTTAAAATATTTTATAATGACATCAAAGATACTTTTATTTTTTAAAGATTATGTGTAATAGTAAATTTAGAAGATTTTTACTACAACCTTAACCTTAAACTAACCTTAATCCTAATCTTAACACTAACCCCAAGATTTATCCTAGAATTCCAACCCTAACCCTAATTGAATCCTAACCATAACCATGACCCTAACTCTAACTTAGAAACATAAAGCATAACCCTAACCCTAACCTCAATCCTAACCCTAACACTAAGCCCAAGATTTATCCTAGCAACCTAACCCTAAAATATTGTTGCCCCAATAAAACTCTAACCATAATTGAGCCCTAGCGATAATTGGACCTTAGCCCTTATTATAATTCCAATCCTATCCTTAACCATAATTGTATCATTGATCATAATTAGTGTTAATTTACAATCATGTTAGTATTAAAATTTTATATTGATTCATGTGGTTGGGTTAGGGTTGGAGTTAGAGTTCGAATTGGCGTTAAGTGTTATCATTAGTGTTAGTGTTATATATATCTATAAGAAAGTTAACTTAAGGTTATATATGCTAGAGTTATAATTAGTGTTAGGGTTGGACTTAGGATTAGAGTTAGGGATAGGGTGAGAATCAGTGTTGTTAGAATTTTCAAAATATTTTTAAAAGATATAGTGTTTATTTTAGGGATAGGGTAAGGGTTAGAATTAGTGTTAGAGTTAGGATTAGAATTACTTTTAGTGTGGAAATAAGTGTTTCTATTAGAATATGATATACAATAAGTGTTATTTTTAGAGTTAGGGATTGAGTTTGAATTAGACTTATAGTTAGGGTTAGGTTTAGGGATTGAGTTTGGATCAAACTTATAGTTAGGGTTAGGGATTGAGTTTGAATTGAACTTATAGTTAGGGTTAAGTTTACACTTAGTTTTAGTGTTAAGGTTAGGCTTAGAATAAGAATTAAAATAAGTAGTATTATATATGTTAATAAAGTTAACCTAAGGTTATATATGCTAGAGTTAGAGATAGAGTTAGTGTTAGTGTTAGAATTGGTGTCAAAATAAGTGTTAGTAATAAAATTAGGATTAGTGTTGTTGGAATTAATATTAGTGTTAGTGTTAGAAATAGTGCTACTATTAGAATTAGCACAAGAGTTAAGATATATATATTAAATAATATTTATAATAAAGTTAACATAAGATTATAATTAATATTGTTAGAATTAGTTTTATTCTTAGAAATAATAATGTTTTGTACAACTTACCTAAACCATATTAATAATATTTCACATAATTTACTATATGATATAATATATTGTTAATTTACAATTTTATAATATATAGATTTACTATTTATATAATATAATTATAATATTAAATATATATATATAATTTTAGAATTTACTATATTATATAATTTAATATTATTTTATATTATATAATAAATCATATAAAATCAATATATAATATATAATATATAATATATAATATAATATATAATCTAAATGCCTAAATTTAGCATGTGATAAATAAATTATTTCTTTTCAACTATAACAACCAGACAAAAAACTAAAACTTATAACCCTCTTCAATCTATCATTCACATTTATTATCATCTCTGAATGAATTTAGAAAGGCGTTAAAATATATGGAGGCCTCTTACTCAAGCAATATTTAGCGTGGAACGTTCAGCTTGTCAGTGTCACATGACAAATTTTTTGGATCCCAGTGTCTGTGCCACTAACAATGTTGGCCACGATTTGTTCTAATTAAAATATTTCTAACGTTATTGAGTATCGGCGCGCCTTCTCTAGTAGTTGTAAACATCATAGTTCCTTCCAAAGTTGACTTCTCTTTCTAAATAAGAATCTTGGTAGCACCATTTTCGCTACACCGGGTAAATTATGCTCTTTCCTTGGGAATTCCTAGAAAGAGGTTCTTCTTTTCCTCTTAATTCAATCCCGGCCTCTTCTAATTTTTCCTTAAGACTGCAATCTCTATATACAGATCAAAATAGAGTTTAAATTATGGCCTCTTCCTCTTCCTTTTCATCTAAGAAAAAACGTGAAATGGAGGAGAGTGCTTTTATGGAGATGGCACTTGTATCTCCCTCTGCTTCGCTTACTAGTGACAATCCAACCTTTCATTGTTGCCATGTATCTCACTCTTACTGGGATTCATGGCAAGGATAAACACACTGCATCGTTCAAAGCAAAGATCATCATATTCTTAGTTACATCATCTTGATTTGCATAGGATAAGTAGACGCCATCATGAAGAGAAAAACTCTGAGTGTTGAGGGAATGTATAATGATTCCTATGATGAAGAAAAGATAAAGAGATCACTCTAAGCACGTAATGGAGTTGAGAATTTTACTATTAATATTCGACAGAGAACACTCATCGTTATATCATGCTACCTTAAATGCTTAGGAAAAATAGGAAAATCATGAGATGTGCCACAATTTGGACGATATTGTGTTTGGTGGAAATAAAACAAGGAGAGAAGAATGACAAGAAAATTAATTTAGTACAGATTAAGTTGTGTCTTTCATTTGGCACCCAAAACTCATAGAGTAGCACTTGATTCAAATTTGGCTTAGCAATATGAAAAAGATAGCCAAATCTCTAGCGTGGGAGAATTTATAAAAGAATAGCACCAGGAAAACAATTTCTGATGATGTGCAACTTCCAGAATGATCAACGATCCAATTTATGGTAGCATGAATCAATATATAATGTGATAATCCAACTTTTCATCGCTAGTGAAAAATACTCTAGCCGACATCCTGCTTGCAAAGTTGTGCTCGTTATATCTAGACCTGCCATTTAAAAAAGAGGATACCTACACATTAGCCTTGGTATGAGTAACAAGAAGCACATTCTCATTGATATTTTTAGATAATAACCAAACAATTACCTGTCACACAAAATGTACGCAACAAACAATGAGACTGCTAATGTTTTCAATTTGCAATTTGAGGGTGATGGCTATGACCTCGATGCTCTTGGCGTGCTTCTGCTATTCCTAAGATTCGATCGTGACACCTCTGATTTTCTCTTATAGCTCCATGTTCGTGTGCTTCATTGGAATAAGTTGTAAATCCTTCTCTTGTAGCTTTTGTGTTACTATTGTCGTAGCAACGGACAACAATGCCTTGGAATAATTTTCTATCCTTTCCAACAGGGTTCACCTTGTTCCTTCTTCCTGGCATGCCAAATTATATGCATTACGAAGAAGATCAGGTGTGATTTTATGGTTTACAATACGAATGCAGCTTCATACGACACTAATAAAGAAAATTGTGGGACGCCAACACTCATCTTTAATTTGTTACAGTGAAGACCAAGCACCTGACCTTCCACTACCATTTAGGGAATATGTAATGTTTACCCATCCGCGTCGATTCCACTCTCACTTCACACCAACCGTTGTGCCAACCACCTGCTAACCCTTCATTTTCTTCAATCTGTAACTCACACCATTTCTTTTTTATGTACTCAGGTCTTTTGCTCCACTGTGACTGTAGAACGCCTCTCGGCGTAACAATAGAGGCTACTACAACAAAAAAGCTTCCCAAACTGGATTTTTCTTGACCAAGAGAACATACAGCTACATAAAATCAGTGTAATCTCCTAAGGTTTGAAATTTTTCAGATTGCACATGCACATTATGAACATGCAATTGAACTAGATTGCAACAATGGAATAAAGAAGCCCAAGCTAACTTTATACAATAGTTTGTCATAAAAAAGTGTTAAAAGTATGGGCTGAAAGCTCATCAAATACCATAATAGAAATTTTCATTATCACATCCACTCAAGAAACTAACAACTAAAACTAATATGGAAGTAGAACTATGCATGCAAGATGAGAAAAATCAAAGAGAACATCTATAAATCACGCAATGTTTTCTTTTATTGCTACAAATTCCTTTTGTACCAATTCTCCAACCATTTACAAATGAGGGGAAAGCCCCTATTTATAGTTTTCCAAAGCCCAAATGAATGGCTAGGATTAATTTACAATGTGTGGCCAAGATTCATTACAAGTTAGGGTTTCACCTACCCCTAATATATATCAATTTTAAAATAGACTATTTTGTCCTCTTCCCTATTTTGTCTTGTAGCCCATTTTGTCTTCTAGTGACTCTAGCACTGTAGCAGTTTTGTCTTGTAGTAATTGTCTTCTTTGATGTAGATGAAAACTTGTAGAAAGATGCCCTTTTTCAAATATGTTTGCAACATTTCTTCATTGAATCTTGCTACGGATTTGTGTCACTAAAAATTAGTTATGATGCTTTTGATTCCTATGGATAGCTCCTGACAATCATCATCGTCTGGTGAAAAGTAGGACAATTCCCTCCTGATTTCTTCGAGGCCACCCCCTTGCATTTTTATCATTGACTCCCTTGGCACATTCCTCCTTCTAATACCATATCTATCAAGATGGGTGCTAGGAGGAGAGGCGAGCATAAAATGAATGGTGATAGCAGCAATATGCTTTCTCCTTGTTCAACTTTCTCAATGGGCCTCCTCGACGGACCTACGGTAAGTTACATAAATCCTGCCTACATGAAGTGTAGTAAGTGCTTTCATACACAAATCAATGAAAATGTTAGCAAATTCCTGCAAACCCATTGTTAGATCCATCCATGCATCATTAAAAGATCATAATATTCATATTTGAAGCTCATTTGGACCACAAACATAAATGCAGGTTCAGGGGTATGGGTGCAATACGATAGATGAACGACATACAACAGATAGATGGAAGACGACAACTGGTGGGCGGACGACTGATGGCGAGCGATGGGTGGATGACAAACAGTGTATGGTGGATGGACAATGATAGACAGTCGACAGGTGGATGGCTAACAACCTTTCATAGGGGAAAACCCTCAAGTGCTTGACTTGGTGATTTTACCATCTTGAACCTCAAGTTCAGTATCATTGATAACATCTACAAAATGCACAACTTGGGATGGTTGTGAACGCTTCATCATTGAATGAAAATGGAAGGGGCACAATGTGTGTGGAGTCTGCAATGTGGGGGGAAGTTAAAGGTTGACTGCCCTTAAAAATGGCCTTGAGCACACGATGACCCGCATGGAAAGTTTCTAAACGACAACGAAGGGATGGCGACCCACAAGGAAAGTTTTGAAATGAAAATGGAGGGATGGAGGCCCACAAGGAAAGTTTTAAAATGACAAGAGAGGGACAACAACTTACAAGGAAAGTTTTGAAATGATAATGGAGGGACGACAGCCTGCAAGGAAAGTTCCACAACTTCCCATAACTTAGTAAACTTGAGATTTTTCAATTCTAGCATGTGGGAAAAGGGGTAGAAAGAGTGTCAAGACATATTTCTTTAAGATTTGACTCATTTTGAAAAATGCAGAAATTTGGAATGCGGGAGCTGGAGGGTCCACCGCCCTTTTGTAACAGCAATGAGCACTTGGTGACCTGCACATAGCATCCCACAAAGAAAGTTTCAAAATTTCTAAACACATGGAAATTTTGATACAAACCCCTTTACGCATGTGAAGACACTCACTTTATGGGCCCTAGATGATGAAAACTTGAATTTTGCACCCTTTTTTGAAATGCAGAGATTTGGAAGGGGGAAGCTGGAGGGTCTACTGCCCTTTTGAAAACAGAAATGAGCACATGATGAACCGCAAAGAAAGTTCTAAAACAACAATGGAGGGATGACAACCCACAAAGAAAGTTTTGAAACAATGACGGAGGGATGACGACCCCCAAAGAAAGTTTTGAAATGGCGACGGAGGGATGGCAACCTACAATGAAATTTACGCAACTTCCCAAAACTTAACAAAACCTTGGCAGTTCACTTAGGCATCATAGAAGCATCCCAAAACCATAGGAAACTTGTCCCCAAAGTTAAAAAATGAAGGAAAAAGTGAAGCAAGCGAGCAGGGACCAAGTCAAAAGGAGCAAGGAAAAAGCCAAAAAAAGGGGGGAGGACTTTGTTTCTCTTCTCATATTTGATGCCCCAAGTTAAAATGAAGGGTAGGGAGTGGTGTTTATAGGCCAATTTCCATTAATGGCATGCATTTATTTATTGGTACAACAGACCCAGGTTAGGTGAAATGTGGAAACCTACACTCATTTGCATGCTTGGTTAAGGCTCAGACAAAGAAATTAAGTGCAGATCCCACCATGTGGGTGGAAGTTGGGCGTCAATCGCTACTTAGCAGCGAAAAAATGAGCGACAAACCATAGTTGTAGGTCCATGAGGCCTAAGGGACGCTGGGAAATGGACAAAGGGAAACCCATAGGGGCATTTCCACGAAGGAAAATGACTTGGTGAAAAATCAGGTGGGTGAATTTGGTCAAGGGGAATTTGATCATTTGAAGGCACATGACCAATTTGGGCTTGGAAATAGAGGTACACAAAGCAAGATGAGAGAAAAAATGACCTGTCAGGAGTGAAAAGAGGGGGTCCCTGCCTTCAGTGGGGCGTGTGTGCAAAACATGCACAACAAGTGGCAACTCGCTAGGGAAATTCTCCAAAGCATTTTGATGAAAAACTGGAATCACGAACCTAGAATCTCTGGTTCTGACCTTCACACTAGGGAAAACAAACCAAACGCTCAACCAAAGGATCAAAACCACTAGTCAACCCAACCTTCAGTATGCTAAAAATCCAAGTGTGTGTAGTTGTGTTAATTCCCATCCTTAAGTTGCTGCAAGAACCTAAGCTTTGTCAAGTTAAGCTACGTAGTTTATTCTAACTCCAAAAGCATCTCAGATATTGCCTCATTGCCAGTCAAGCATCCATAGCCCTGACGAGGTTTTCATTATGATTCTCCCAAAAAATTCTCTACTACCGGTCAGACGTCCATAGCCTCAGTAGAGTTTCTTGGATCCCCCTTAAAATTTGAATTTCTTTCTTTTGATTTTCAATGATTTTATTTTTCTTCCTTTCTTTTGATTTTCTCTTTTCAATTATTTTAATTTCAACTCACAAACAACAAAGCTCATGCTCAGAGCCAAGAATCATAGTGGCACTGAAGTATAATTTTAGATTCTTCACTTAACCAAACTTCACCAAGGACCTACAACGACATCAAGATTCTTAAAGTATGTGAGAGATATAAGATCTAAGAATACATCAGAATCAGACCAACCAACGATTCATCCCCTTCAAACCAAACATCCAAGCCACTTGACACTAACAGAAGACCTTCACCCTCCACTCTGAAAACTTGATTAGAGTTTAATGAAGAAATGCATAGAATAGCCCCAAGAAATAAAAATGGTTGTTGTACACATGAACATTCCCATCTAAAAGCAAAGGGACCCCAAACAAAGCAGCAAAAAAGTGACAACAACGAAAGAAAACGGAAAGAAAAACACTTAAACTACCCAAAGTAGGAAAGTGAAAGCAAATGAAAGGGAAACTAACCCAAAGAAAACCTAACCTAAAACAAACCAACTAACCTAACGAAAGCAGGAAAGCAATGTACATGAAGCCTACACTACTCAAAACAACTATGTACAAAGATATTTACAAAACACTATGTTCAGGAAAGGAAAACTGATGTTTACACTTGTTGGAATACATAATGCATGCACAAGAAGAAGGGTGATCATCATAGTTATAAGCCATGCAAATTTATCCTTGTACTTAGAAAAATAAAGTTCAACATTGCAACATTCAAATTCGATCACATAATCAGGAAAAATCAACAATTGAGGTGATTCATTAAACCCGTGTTCAATCCATAAACACATCTGTCTCCCCTCATTCCCATAATAAAAATGATAAATGAAACAATAAGTATTCATAGGAGTAAGGAAAGATAGAACCTTTATGTCACAATACGGAGGTGGTGACGTTTGACAGTCGAGAGTGAGCATTGCATTTCCAATAGTCACGTTGGTAGCCTTGAATGGAGGGACTAAATGGCACAAATTTTTTGATCTTGGGAATGCATAGGGTTGGGAGGATGGGGCAACAAGCACCTCTTCCAAGCTACTAGTGGGACTTGTATCCCCTATTGGCTATTCTTCAAGGAAAAACACTTTATCACGTGGGTCTTTCATAGTCCATGGCTCCACTTGATTGCTATCTTCAAAAGGCAGAGTGTTGTCCCATCTCCTTCCCCAAGTATCAACCTTATTTTTATGATGTTCAATGTCATAGGACAATGACATGGACAAATTTTTCCTATTGAAGCCTTCTAAATGTGAAGGAGGATCAACAATGATTGAGGTTGTAGGACTCCTAGTTGCATCTTGTAGTTGGTCAGATCTATCATACTTGTTGGCAGGCATTAAAATACCCCTGCTTTTCTCTTCTTCTTCTTATAGTTCATGTATCTCATCATGGCATTCACTTGTTTCCTCTTGTTCACTGTCGCTATATATGGAGAAGGAGTTCCTCTCCCAATAGAGAGAATCTAGTGTTTCTTCATTCAGAGGTTCAGGTAGTATGTCTTCATCAACACCATCTTTTGTAATGTACTCTTCCTCGGTGTCGCTATGCCTTTGTGGCACAATTCCAAGTGGGAAGAAAGTAGAAAGGGACATTGGCCCATCAAGAGGATTGATGTATGACGAGAAATCCACCTCTGCAAGTCCCCCATAAAGCCCATCATCCATTGCATACAAATGCTCTACAAGATGGAAGGAATATTGATGTCTGAGGGATAATGTTCCCTTGTGTTCTGCTTCATCATTTGAAGACTTGAGATTATGTTCTTCTTCTACCGTTGTTGTCCCAACAACTTCTTGAGTACTACTTTCAGCTAGAATTTATCACTTAGTTCAGGTTCTTGGACCTCTACTCTGGCTCTTGAGGCAACTGCAGGAAGAAGTGCACTAAGCTATCCCACTTGTTCTTTAACTTGCTCGATTGCCTCTTGGCATAGTTGACATGTGAACTCTAAATGTGGCAAGTTGTGGAGCCTACACCAACCTGGCAAGAACAACACTTCCAATTCCACTTGATATCTTAGCTCTGACCAATCCCCGACTAATCTTGATATGAGCTTGTTATATCTTTCCACTATTGGGTCCTCGTCAGTTGGGAAGGAAGTTTGATAGTAAACAATAACGGCATGTTGTTGTTCCCACTCCTCAAAATATTCATTTTCAGTGGCTTGGTCACTATCATTTATGAAAGAAAGGTCCTCTAGTCTGATTTCACTTATGCTTTCACCATCATTTTATGTTGCCCCAAGGCATTCTTCCTCTTCTTCCTTCTGGTTTTCAGCATCTACATTGGCTTTCCCAGCATATGTTGCTACAAACTCCATCAATTCATCTTCAACTGCCAATGGTTCCTCTCCTTGAGTGGAAGGCTACTCTTTAATGATGGAGGAAAGACCTTCGGATTCCTTTCCAATTGAGTTAAGAACTTTTTCTGCCCCAAGGAAATTAGCTTCTCCCTCTTGACTTTCAACCTTTTTGTTTGTTGTACCAACATATACTTCTATGGAGCTTCTTGGTTCAACTTCAATATGTTGTCCTCCAAATATTGATAGCTCTTGTGTCTCATGGGATGACTCCCCTTTGTTGGGAGTTGGTTGTTCCAACTTGTTCAAACTTCCTTTGACTTGAGTGATGATGTTTTCACATGATGAACAAGTTCTGAGTGAGGTACATTGTGAAATCTACACCAACTAGACATTAGTATCTCTTCCAATTTTAATCCATCCTTACTGTTCAAGTGCTCTTAGATCAACTTTTTGAAATCGTTGGCTTCCATGTTAGCAAATTCCTCTTCTGGATCTGCAAGAGCCAAGGGATGGTATATGTCCCAAAAGGGAATTTCTCCTTGCAAGACCCTTTCAACTCTATCCAAAAAGGTCAATCATCCCAATTCATTATGCTTGTGAGTGCAATGGATTCTACACTTGTCTACCAATGCAAATTGCTACAATGGTCTCCTCAATCTTCTATTTAAATATGCATGTAGCTAAGTAATGTTGATTTGCACATGCTACTCTATTTCAACTCAACTTTTGTTTTCCTTCAAAAAAAATTTATTTCAAATTTCCAACAAATGATGAGATATTCCTATATAAGATTTTCACTTGAAAGAACTTTCAACTTCTAATTTTCAGCTTTGTAGCCTCGAGCTTTGCCAACCCTCCTTCTAGCGCCAATTTAGTTGATGGGTGTTTTTGCACCTTCTCAACACAAGCAACACACAAGTATGCTACCTATCTTGCAAGGAAATCTCCAACAACAAGTTCCTAAAAATTACCCCAAGGTCTCTCGAGTGTTAGGTCATGACAATGCTTAGAATAATTCAGTTGGTTCAATGTGATTTTTGTGGTAACACAAGGACGGCCTTTACGGTTCACAAAGTATGGGAAGTTGAGTCTGTAAATGGAGTTTTAAAGTGCTGGAAGTGAATGAACAGTGGCTGCCCACTCAGAGCAACAAGCTTGAACTCACCATGTTCATCAGATTTAACATTGTTTTGATGCTTGGAATCCTACTCTAACAAAGGACTAAAAGAAATAGCAAAAGGGAAAGGGTTAAGAAATTTTTTCTAATCCTAAGCTATGAATGAACAATAACAATGGAGGCTGCTACAGTAGAAAAACTTCCCAAACTAGATTTTGCTTGACCAAGAGAACCTACAACTACACAAAATCAGTGCAATCTCCTAAGGTATGCAAATTTTTAGATTGCACATGCACATCATGAACATGCAATTGAACTAGGTTTCAACAATAGAATAAAGAAGCCCGGGATAACTTTACACAATAGTTTGTCATCAACAAGTGCTAAAAGTATGGGTTGAAAGCTCATCAAATACCATAACAACAATTTCCATTATCACATCCACTCAAGAAACTAACAACTAAAACTAATATGGAAGTAGAACCATGCATGGAAGATGAGAAAAATCAAAGAGAACATCCATAAAATCATGCAATGTTGTCTTTTATTGCTGCAAATGCCTTTTGCACCAATTCTCCAACCATTTACAAATGACGAGCAAGCCCTTATTTATAGTTTTCCAAAGCCCAAATGAATGGCTAGGATTAATTTACAATGTGTAGCCAAGATTCATTACAAGTTAGGGTTTCACCTGCCCCCAATATATCTCAATTTTAGAATAGACTATTTTGTCCTCTTCCCTATTTTGTCTTGTAGCCTATTTTATCTTCTAGTGACCCTGGTATTGTAGCAGTTTTGTCCTGTAGTAACTGCCTTCTTTGATGCAACTAAAAACTTGTAGGAAGATTCCCTTTGTCTGATATGTTTGCAACATTTCTTCATTGAATCTTGCTATGGATTTGTGTCACTAAAAATTAGTTATGTTGCTCCTGATTCAGGTGGATAGCTCCTGACAATCATCATCATTTGGTGAAAAGTAGGAAAACTCCCTCCTAGTTTCTTCAAGGCCACCCCTTGCATTTTTATCATTGACTCCCTTGGCACATGCATCCTTCTAATACCAGTTCAGGTGGATACCTCCCCACTCCTAAACCCTAAACCCTAAACCCTAAACCCACACTCATTTGGATGTTTGGTTAAGACTTAGACGGAGAAACTAAGTGCAGATCTCACCATGTGGGTGGAAGTTTGGTGTCAGTTGCTACTTAGTAGTGAAACACAAGCAACAACCCACATGAGGTGATCTGCAATTGCAAGTCTGTGAGGCCTGAGGGACATTGGGGTAATAGACAAAGGGAAACCCACAGGGGCATTTGCACAAAGGAAAATGACTTGGTGAAAAATTAGGTGGGTGAATTTGGTTAAGGGTAATTTGATCATTTGAAGGCACATGACCAATTTGGGCTTGGAAAAAAGGGTGCACAAAGCAAGATGGGAGCGAAAATGACTCGTCAGGAGTGAAAAGAGGGGTCCTTGCCTTCGGCGGGGTGTGTGTGCAAAACATGCGCAACATTCCCGAGTTCTTGGAATATTGTTTTCCTGAATTCCTGAATCATTGATTGTCAAATTATTCAACAACAATCCAATTGAGTTTGATCCAAAAACATGGCTCCATCAAGTTTTCCGATGACCCTTGAAAGGGTATAATTCTTGACCATAGTCTTGTAAGCTCATTGGACAACCATCCATATTGAACTCTACACCAAACCCCTTGTCTCCAAAAATTAGACTTCCCAATATATGTATTCTTCAAATCTGTCAACAACAACAAGGAAAAGAAAGAAATTAAAGCCAAAAACACTTCTCATGCAAAACATCATCTCAAAGTGAGAAGATAACTTGAGATGATGGAAATTCCTCCATCCTCCAGTGCCACAAGCCTCCAATATGACCTTGTTACACTTTACCCATTTAATATCTTAAATGAGTCTTTGGAGGCCCCATCAAGTGTAAGAAAGATAGCCTCAAAAGTCTAAGTATACTTGTTTGAAAATCCATTGGTAATATTATTACACTCACAAGATCTATTGGTAACATTATGTAGACACGTAAATTATATTGATTGATCTCACACACTTGATCCTGATTTACTAACACCAATTTTACCTAAATCATATCTCTACTAACCATTTAAGCGAATAATCTTTATCTGATTAAATTCATCATAATTCCTATGTTAATTAAATAAATCCCTTTATTTGATTAATTCATTATCTTCTATTGATTAAATAAATAATTTTATTTGATTAATCCTAATGTTCCTCTTTTAATTAAATAAATCCCTTTATTTTAGTAAATCATATTTCTTCCTTTAATTAAATAAATTAACCTTTATTTGATTAAATCTAACATCATCACCTTTTAATTAAATAAATCAATCTTTATTTAATTAAATCAAATATTCATTATCCCTCCCATTTGATTTAAATAAATCCAAAAATCTAAGTTAGATGTCAAATCAAACTAATCTCCATCTAAGTTAATTAAATTTTAACTAACTCTAACTCTAATCCATCAAATCCTCTAAATTTTGTAACTTGCACAAGTAAATCAATTTAATTGATTTATAAATTCTTCTATTTTCATTCAAAAGGGCATCTCATTGGAATATTCCCCCATTTTGAAATCTCCCTCCCAAAAGGACTTGTCCTCCAGCATGGCATTAAAGCCTCTTACATGTCCTTTTTCTTGATCCAAGTGGCAATAACTCCTCTTTCTCTCTTCCTCCACAAGCCAACTTTCAAATTTCAAATTTCCACCTAATTGTATTTATTTGCACATTGATCAAAATGTGCTCAACCTCTCTCCACTAGCATGTTGACAAGTGGCACAACGCCATTGGCTTATGTTTAGTCCCACATTATTCATATCTTTTATTCCTCGATCATTCCTTCCTATAAATGGAGGACTCTTCTATTGATTTTGGATGCACAACTTTATGCAACATTACTATCTACAAGTTTTGAGAAAATTCATCAACACTTCATCCAATTTTTCATAATTTTCATCCATCTTAGCTAGGTTATGGTCAAATTTCATCAATGAACACCAATCTTCATCAAAGTTCATCAAATCTTACAAGGAATTGGGAAAGGGCTATTTTCCACATCAAAATAACACCAATTCCCCCAGGGAATTGAGGGTTTGAATGTCTTGAGCAAGATTTAGTAGCTTTTATTTTATATTATTTGCTCTGTTTCTTGTTCTTGGTGTTTAAATCAATTGCATGGGGAATGATGGTTTTAAATGTGTATGGTGACTAACATTGTGTTGTTTCTTTATGTTTGAGCAGGTCTAGATCCACCATTCACACATTGATAAAATCATCTTTGTCTTTTGGTAAAGATATCAAAGACTCTATTCCCTTATTCTTCTCCCTAATCTTGACCACTCCAACGCATCCTTCATTACAACTTCCAATAACCATGATGACAAGATACCAACATCAAACTTGATAGAATCCTTGATCATCGGGTACCCATGATCTAGATCTAGATCTTTCTATGGATTCCTCTAAATATTCCAAATGAAACTGCTCCAAAGGGATCAACAAAATAGTATCAAATTAACTCAATCCTCTTACCTTCAAGAAAGATGACCAATACCTTCTAAAAGGAAGCAACCAATTGCATTAGTAGTAACAACAATAATGTCTCCTTGATCAAAGCTATCTAGACTCCTTTCCAATAGGCTTGGACTTGGCATTTAAGTCTTGTTTACACATCCAATGCCAATAGTGATCTCTCTTTGGCATTACTTCTCATATTAAAGTCACCTGCAATTTTTATGGTATGAGTATCTGATTGTTCTACAAATAGATTGTTCCAAGGAAGAGTTGAAACAACTCAAATTGAATAGAGATTTTATTTCTATGGAAAATTATTCAACATCTATTACTAAATGATAACATGAGATTGAATCTTGCACTCTCCTCTATATACCCACGCTTTGTATTTTCTTCAGTCACAACAAAGCTTGTATTGCTCTCTCACAACATAGGATCTCTCTTCAATCACACCAAAACTTGTATTTCTCTCTCATAGCATAAGATCACATATTTCTCCATATACTTCAACATGTAGGTAAATGGTTTCTAACCTTCTTATACTGGTCTTCTCACAGATCATTATCATCCTTTTTTCACCTCTGCTTCATCGTACCCATCCATCACAAGTGATGGCACTCCTTGTAGAAAATAATCCAACTCAGGTTTGGTCTCTACTCTCAAATTGTTTGCTTCTCATCACCTACTCACTTCCATTTTCTCATTTTCTTCTAGCATCGATCTCAGGTCTCTTCCATCGCTCACTATACATGCCATAGATCTCTTTGCAATATATAAAATTCAATGCAGGCACATACCCAATTTTTACGCCTCCATTCTCACCTCTTATCCTACTCCTCTTTCCATCATGCACAAGGACACAAGCATTGTTTCTCTGATACCAAATGTTAGAAAATTTCTTAAAATATTTTATTTGATATAATACAAAGCATTTGTACAAGGGAGAAAGCGAGCAATTGCAAGCAGTTGCATAAAATAGTTTAACCAATATAGGTAAATTGTAATACCCACTAACAAAGACCCATTAACAATGTAATACAATATTATGCTAATAGGTTCATCCCATAATAATGAGTCCCAAACTTGGGACATCATATTTTCGATCTCAGATGCAAGTAAAATATTAAAACACCTTCATTCAAAGGTATATCAAAAATTACCTTCATTCAAAGGTTGAAAATATAAAAAATCCTTCGAATGAAAGTTATTTACAAAATTAGAAAAAATAGATCTTCAAATGAAGATCCCTTTTTATTCCTTTAATGAAAATAAAATAAAATAAAGAATAAAAAAGACCTTTGTTTGAAGCTCCCATTTTTCCATTTTGGGAAATTACCTTCGTTCAAAGGATTAATTACATTTTTTTATGTGAGAAATACATACCCTCAAACAAAGATCCTTGAATACCTTCAAATGAAGGGCCTTAGGTAGACACTTTCAATCTCTACTTCTAATTTTCCTCATAAATTCTAGTTTCAAACCTTGAGTTGGACCTTCAAATGGAATTAACTTGACAAGATAATTTGCAAGATCATAGTCCTCAAAATGATCTTTCCAAAAAGTATAATTTTAATATGTTTTTATTTTATTATGTGTTTATTTTTTTAATTCTCACTGAACATAGGTTTTCACCAAAAAATAAGTTCTTTGTTCTACACATGTGGAAAATATTAAAATATTAAAAAAATCCAAAAAATATCTATGCACTAGGTATTGATGTATTTGTTAAATAACATTTTTTTTTTATATAGACCAAACATGTTATGCATTAGGACATACAACTCATCCAAATTATAATTACCTAGACTTTAAAAATTAATTAAAAAAATTATGGAAAAATATCCATACATTATGTATTGATGTTACAAATCTATATTTTAAAATATAGAATTTAATCCTATTAGAAATTTATCATTGATGTCAAAGGAAATTGTAATTGTCAAGGAAGGAAGAAAAGGTCAAGAGAAATCATTAATGATTCAAAACAAAAACATACATACATTGCGAACATACTTTACATAAAAAGAATGATCTATTAATTAAATTGAAGTAAATAATATCCTTTAAATTTTGTTGGACAAATTTCTCTGTTTTGAAACCTTCACAAATTCAAATATGATGTCTCTATTTCATATTTTAGGAATACAAAAGTCACAAAAGACAAAATAAAAAATATATAAAAGACAAGAGAAGGCTACAATTTATTAAAGGCAGTGCTTGAAGTTAACACAAGGCAATGGTATTTAGTTTATGAAAAAGCAATGATTCCATATTAATATTGAAAGGTGGCACCCAAAGTCTAAATAAGATTTTATCACCCCATATCAAATGAATTAATTAAATTCTTGATGATCCTTATAAAAGGAAGCTTATCTAACGTGGCAACAATTAATATCATTAAGATAGGTAGAAATTAATACATAAAGAGGTACGATTAGTTCAGTTAATGAAAAGGTAGCATTTATTATGTTTTATTTTGAAAGGGAAAAGTCATATCTTTACCAAATAGTTGTGTCTATTTCAAAAGGTTTCCTATCTTCTTGAAGGCATAATACATATAAAAGGAGATTGTAATTTGAGAGTAAGGTGTGTGTATGTGTGTTGTGAAATAAAAAGACAAACAAATACATCATAGACACCAGATTTATGAAGAACAAATTGTGAAGATTATTTGCAGACTTATAAGTGGATTGTAAGAAGATTATCTTCAGAGTTATAAGGAGATTGTGAGAAGATTATCTTCAGAGTTATAAGGAGATTGTGAGAAGATTATTTGTAGAATTGTAAGGAGATTATGAGAAGATTATTTTTAGACTTATAAGGGGATTGTAAGAATATTATTTACAAACTTATGAGGAGATTGTGAGAAGTTCTTTGGTAGATTTATAACCTATGCTAGTAAGATCAATTTTATGGGAAATTTATGATCAACATTATAGCAAAATAGAGAAGAAAAGTATTCATATTGGTGAGGTTAGTGCCTCATATTGTAAGGGTTGGTGCCTCTAGTAGGTTGGTGTCTACATATTAGTGAAATTGAATTTTCTGAGGGGTTATGTTATGCCTTGCATAACCACCCCATTTTATTTTGGAACAAAATGGGTCCTCCTTTGTTTTTTTTTGTCCTTTAGTTTTTTTTGGGTCTTAGGAGTTTTTTCATTTTTGCTCCTAAGTCCTTGTTTCCTTTTTGTTTGTCAGAAGCAGAATTGGGATAGAAACTAGACTTGAAACTTTTATTTTGGTTCCAAATCTGGATTCGATCTTGGTTTTGGGTCCACCCTCTTTTTGTGTTCTTTTTGTTGTTTGTTGGTGTGTCTTGCACTCTTGGCTCTTTTTCTCCCTTGGGTTGTTTGTCATTTTCCTTGTGTGTTGTTTTTCCCGAGCAGTAGTGGAACCAGAGTTGGAAGCGAACTTGGAACTTTGTAAAATTCCCAATTTTGTTCCCGCCTTGATTTTGACTCCGCTCATTTGTTTTGTGTTGTTGTTTATGTCAATGTTTGGGCTGGGTCCAATTTTTGTTCCAATCTCGGGCTTCTCGTCGTGTTTGTTGTCC
>VDFB02127896.1:0-18501 GCA_007258455.2 Sequoia sempervirens
AGGCTCCTATTCCACCATAGGCATGTCCTCCACAATCATTGTCAATGGAAGGGAAGCCTCCTAGATGGGAGAAGAAGCAGGAAGCACATGAGTGGAAATGATGGTAGGTGGAGAAGCAGACAAAAGCGCCTCAGCAGTAGGCCTCTTCCCATTCATCACCCGAGGGGTAGGAGTGGTAGGAGGCCACATAGGTCAAGACATAGGGGCAACTCTTTTGGGAGTAGGATTCCATTTAATTGCAATCCTAAACATATTTCATGTATCTCCTAAGTCCTTGGAAAGTGTTCCCCAACAATAGGATTAGAAATAGATTAAATTTGAATGAAATGAACATGTAAATTGACATTTGTAATTATTCCTAAATGATAGGAACATGTGAGGGCATCCAAGATGAGTTCCTAAATAATAGGAGCACATGGGGCACCCACATGGAAGGTGGAACCCACCTTGAGTTCAGTTAATTATTTGGAGAAAAGATAACACTTCAATAATGCATGTAAAGATCCTAGAAGTTAGGAATTGATATTTACATGAGTGGAGTTTGGTTCAGTTCAGTTCAGTTTAGTTCAGTATCAGTTTAGTTCAGTTATGGTTCAATTATCCTCAATTGCATGTAGTTAGTTTGAGTTGCATGTTAGTTGACTTCAGTTGACTTGAGTTGCATGCTAATGACTTGAGTTGCATGACAAACAATAGGTGGCTACATTCAGTTAAGTGGGTATGATCAATCATGCATCATATTTGCATGAATTGATGGAGAGATATGTTTCAGTTAACAAATATTGACTTGGACCCACCTTGGGAACCCAAGTTGAGATCTTGGAGTTAACACCTTTGCATGAGAAGATATTTACAAGGCCCAGTTAAGTGGGGCCCATTCTTGGGTGCCAACTTTGAGGAGAAGCTTACAAGATATCTTCAAAACCAAAATTTAGTTAAGACTTCAGTTTGGGATGCCCAAATTGATGAAGGACTTGGTTTGACATTGTTTTTCACAGAAGAACTCTACTTGCACAAGAATGGCGTAGATATTTGTGAGGAGCTTTATCCTCTTGTAATTGTCAACTCTTTAGAGTTTACAATGTTCATAATTATCTATTTAATTGTAGCAAGTTGAAGAGAGTTCTACATCAAAGAAAGAGAGTACTTTTGTGAAGCATGGCATGGGATGTGTGGATTCATGCTTGGACACATGAGAGTTTATTACAGGTTGTGAAGAAGAATTGTTGAAGGAAAAAGAAGCATCTCAATCAAGGATTGATACAGTGTTATTGTAATCTTGTTCTAAGGTTAACTAATACAAGAACTATTGATTCTGGTGGTGGAGTTTTTTCCCAAAAGGGTTTCTCCATGTATATGTTGTGTCACGTATATCTTCTTGTCTCATTCTTCTACAATCTTCTGTCTACTTTCTACAATTGGTAAAATTGATCTAAACAAGAATAATCATACACAAAGAATTGTGACAAAGAAAACTTAATTAAATCTACAATCACATAGGTTTACAAGTTTTAAAGCTACAATTTCACCTTCATTTTCAACATTTGGTATCAGAGCTAATGGTTGGGTAGAGTTTGGGGCACCTTTCTCTTAAAAGTTTGAAGGTTTTTTGGCTGTAGTGGGAGCTTTTACTATTGTGTTATTGCAAATTTGTAAAATAAGTATGTTACAATGTATTTGGGTTGATGGCTATAAGACCTGGTATGGCTTGCTCAATCCTTGAAAGGAAAGGCCTAGTAAGAGAGGAGTTCTCCTAGGTGGTAAAGGGAGGGCAGTTGGGTTAAAATAGTTCTTGGGTTAGAGTTAGTGGATTAACCTTTAGTGGTCTTTAACACATGGTTTTGTGCTAGCTGAATTGGTCCATGGTTTTGGAGCTCATGGTTTTGAGCCCATGGTTTTACATGTATGGATGATCTTCATTTAGGAGATGGTTATCACGATGTCATAGATAGCTTGGTTACATGTTTTAGTGGGAGCTTTTGACAATGATAGTTTTATGTTTATCTTGTTGCCATGTATAGCTCGGTATCACAGTTCAGTGGGAGATTTGGTAGGATATGGTTATCTTCATGTGATTTGAAGAGGTTTTAACACATTGTTTCATGGAGGACCCTTAGAGTCTTTGGTAAAGGTGTGATTGTTCTTCCTTTGGAGAGGATGTAGTTCTTTTTAGTTTTGAGTATTAATCATTTGCTTGGAGCTTCTTGATTATGCAGGTTGCATTTGAAGTTGGCATGGATTGATTGATGGGTGCTCATGGATACTAGAGAGACTTGGGTTTAGGTTGGATATTTCTTATGTTAAGAGATATGTGTTGGAATGGTTACTTGTTATAAAAGAATTTCAACAGTAAAGACCAAGAAGCCTACACCTGGAAATGGATGTGATTCCATTATAGACCTGATGAGAAGATTGTCTTTATTGAAAGCCTATATTGCTTGGTGTTGTATGCATAGGCCAATCTTGTATCCCACTCTTGTTCTACTCAGCAGGTAAAATGATCTAAGAGGTGTTGCCTGCTTGATTATTAAATGCATTATTTATGTGTATCTTGTCTTCTCTTATACATTGCTGAGAAGTAGATGCATGATTTTATGTATTTCCATTGTTCTTCTTGCAATCTTAAACTTGAGTTAGTTCTGAGGATTTGGGTAGGAGAGGTATGAAATATAGTTAGTGGCTTTGGGAATATTCCCTTATGTTGTGGGAATGTTTGTCTAGTTTGATCTACTTTCTATGAGAGGTTTACATCTAAGTTCTGCCATGTTTCATTATAAGTTGAATGGTTAGATGTTGATATCCTTTCAATTTGGGAGTGTTGAAGGAGATCTTACTTTACACAGTTTGGCACATGTTAGTGTGGTATAAGAACATGGTTTGATTTGTAGGTTCTCTCTTTGTGGGAATATTGTCTTCTTCTTGAAGGTTCTTATGTTATGAGAGATGTATTTTATGTATCATTATATGCTTCTTTGACACTATGATAGAGGAGTTAGCCACATCCTCTATGTGAAGTGCTATAGGAGGACTTGTTAATGATGTGATCTTGTTTTCAGATTTGACATTACCTATGTAGTGGGAGTTCCAGAAGGTATATGTGTTTTGTATGAGAGGGGCACCTCTCTTGGACTTGTTACACTTTACTACAGTGAGTTACTTTCAGAGGTTTTTTATTGCATGTCTATGTGTGTTGTTACCTTGGAGTCTTATTTTGTAGGATGGTGGATATACAGGGACTTGTTTGAAGATTTGGGTTGCTATGTTGATAGCATGAAGTTCTACCTATGACAGTTTTGGATGAGCTAGCAACTTGCTATGGTTGCTATTCCAATTTGGTATGAGTGTGGTAGTCACTCAAAGTCTTTTGTTATCATTTGAATTTGATGCTTGTGTTCATGAATAGATTGGTGCAGGTTTCAGTGATAGAAGAAATGGTTACAGAGACTTGGGAAAGGTATTGGTTCTTGGTGCAGGAAGGCCATTGGCCTTGAGTCCTGCACTTTGATTTATAATAATGATTCCTTGTTTAGAATAATTGCAATGTATAATGTCAAGTGGGAGAATCTTGGGAATAGGATGCCATTTAATTACAATCCTAAACATATTTTATGTATCTCCTAAGTCCTTGGAAAGTGTTTCCCAACACTAGGATTAGAAAGAGATTAAATTCAAATGAAATGAACATGTAAATTGACATTTGTAATTATTCCTAAATGATAGGAACATGTGAGGGCATCCAAGATGAGTTCCTAAATAATAAGATCACATAGGGCGCCCACATGGAAGGTGGAACCTACCTTGATTTCAGTTAACTGTTTGGAGAAAAGATAACACTTCAGTAATGCATGTAAAGATCCTAGAACTTAGTAATTGATATTTACATGAGTGGAGTTTAGTTTAGTTTAGTTATGGTTTAGTTATCTTTAGTTGCATGTAGTTATTTTTAGTTGCATGTTAGTTGGCTTTAGTTGACTTGAGTTGCATGTTAATGACTTGAGTTTCATGATAGATAACAAGTGGCTACATTCAGTTAAGTGAGGATGATCAATCATGCATCATGTTTGCATGAATTGATGGAGAGATATGTTTCAGTTAACAAATATTGACTTCGACCCACCTTGGGCACCCAAGTTGAGATCTTGGAGTTAACACCTTTGTATGAGAAGATATTTACAAGGATCAGATAAATGGGGCCCATTCTTGGGTGCCAACTTTGAGGAGAAGCTTACAAGATATCTTTGAAACCAACAATTAGTTAAGTCTCAGTTTGGGATGCAAATTGATGAAGGACTTGGTTTGACATTGTTTTTCACGGAAGAACTCTACTTGCACAAGAATGGCATAGATATTTTTGAGGAGCTTTATCCACTTGTAATTGTCAACTCTTTGGAGTTTAAAATATTCATAATTATCTATTTAATTGCAGCAAGTTGAAGAGAGTTCTACATCAGAGAAAGAGAGTAATTTTGTGAATCATGGCATGGGATGTGTGGATTCATGCTTGGATGCATGAGAGTTTATTGCGAGTTGTGAAGAAGAATTGTTGAAGGAAAAATAAGCATCTCAATCAAGGATTGATACAGTGTTATTGTAATATTGTTCTAAGGTTAAATAATACAAGCACTATTGATTCTGGTGGTGGAGTTTTTTCCCAAAAGGGTTTCTCCGCGTATATGTTGTGTCACTTCTATCGTCTTGTCTCATTCTTCTACAATCTTTTGTCTACTTTCTACAATTGGTAAAATTGATCTAAATATGATTAATCATACACAAAGAATTGTGACAAAGAACACTTAATTAAATCTATAGTCACATAGGTTTACAAGTTTTAAAGCTACAATTTCACCGTCATTTTCAACAGACTCCACGAGGACCCTTCCCCTTACCATAAACAACGAGGCTCAACACCATGAGTAAGACAAGAAGTTTGAATACTTGAAGCTTGGGCTTCCACCAAGTGGGAACCATCAAAATCCCCATGTGAGGCATGGGAGTAGAGGTCGAAGGTGTCGCAACAGGGCGAGAGGCGAAAGCGGATGAGATAAAAAAAGAATAGGAAGGCTCCTAGGCGTGAGCAGACTTCCCCTTCCCCCTTTGTTGAGAGGAGGGGGCAGCTTGCTACTACATGATCATAGAACCTTTGACTGAAATGGTGTAAGGGGAGATAGGGTAGGTCACCTTCGACACTATGCCCCATTCTTATATTTGACATAGGTGTGATACAACAAGTTCGTCCTTGTCCAAGAAGCGGACCTACTGGGGTAGGCCAAAAGTGATCTAATGAGTAGCCCCCACATGACACCAAAGGTTTATATTTAGTGTTGTGCACAATGTACACAAAGCCCTCATGATAAAACTTTAATCATTTATGAATTACTGAAGTGACTGCGGTCATGGGAACTAGCCATGGGATGCCTAGTTTCACTTTAACAAGTCCAACTCCAAGATAATACCAAAAGGAGCATTTACAGTCCTGGGTCCTACAAAGACTAAGAGAGATTGAACCAATTGGATGGACTAAGAGTTTTTCGTGCATACATTTTTTTTTTTTGACTTTTCATATTCCTCCATGTGCAAGAAGTTTAATAGAAGAGTCTCTTTTGTTATAACATCCACACAACTCATGGGATCAACTACAACACTAGTCATGATGTTCTCGTTGATGCAAGTGGGAATGTACAAAGGAGAAGGATGTTTCTTCATGTTCATAGGCAAGTCCTGCGATTAGAAAGTTATAACTAGTGATTCATTCGTAGGCTAAGCAAGATGAATAGGTATAAATGAAACCATGTTTACATACTTTGAGAAATCAAGGGAAGTGGAATTAGGAGGTTCAATAATTAGGTTTGTAGAGTGAGACAGAAAGGGATTTGTATAGAACTATAAATCATAATTAGCCTTAATTGCCACAAACTTGTTCACATTCTTCTTTTTCCCATTGAGGCGAATAGTACTATTGTCGATGTGATCTTGTATCACCTGACACAGGTGCATGCATCTTTTAGTATCATGTTTGGGAATTTGATGGTAATGTAAAAATGTGTTCTCTTCATACCAATCGGGATAAGGTTCAGTAATGAGTCACGGATCTGGCAAGATTATCACTTTGTCTTTTAATAACTTCTTCAAAATAGAAGAGTATAATTCTGATAACTTTATGAATTGTTTGTTGTGTTTGAGGCCTTTGTCACTAGATGCAACAACTGCATTCGCAACAGATTTACCTTTACTAGAGATTGACATAATGGACCTACCCTCAGGACGAGAGTGCGAGGAAGACCCCCCAAATTGAGGAATCATCTGCTGGTACTCCTATAATGTGGCACAAAGATATGGAAAAGAAGGGTGTTTCATCAAAGCAAACTTCTCCTACCAAGACCTCTACATGTTGTCGATGAAAACCTTCTACACATCCGAGTCGAGCAAAGGACAAGATATTTGTGAAAATAGTGCTTAATACCGAGCAATGAAAACAATTATCTTCTCATGCTCTCCTTGCTTACATCAAATGAGGTTTGAAAAGGCCATCTTTGGCCAAATGTTCACCTGGAATTACCAAAGAAACTGATTCACAACCCGATCAAACAAAAATATGGAATTATCAAGAAAGGAACAATACCACTCAAGGGTTGTGTCCTTAGGAGATCTTGGGAACAATTTAGCCATTAAGGAATCATGGTGGAAGAAATTCGTACACATGGCATTGAATGTTGACACATATGTTTGTGCATCTCCCTTACCGCCATACTTTTCAAACTTTAGAATCTCCACCACCTGAGGGATAAGAGTGTTTAGAATTGCTATTGATAAAGGAATATGATGAAAGAAAGGCTAAAAAATCAGATGGAGGTGGCCTGAGACAGGTTCACCAACTGATTCTACATCTGGCCCATGTTCTATAGCAGAGTGTTCAGAAAAAGGTCAAACGATGAAACATGACCAATGGAACCACCACTAGAACCACCATCGGAGCCACCAGAACCACCAGCCCCCATTCCACCAAGGCTTCCACCACTAGATCCCCCAAAGTTACCACTGCTAGAATTAGGAGGAACGACACTAAATCCTAGAGGGATATTGTTTACTTTGACGGTTAGAGGTGCCTCAAGCACGAGGTGGTATTGATGGAAGGATTTGATTTGGCCATGTGTACTGACATCATGGGCATCGAGATGCCTATTTTCCTTTCAAAGGTCTTGAGCCCAAAACCTTGGGTAACACCCAATCTAGAGCTATATGAAGGGGCATATGCTTCCACTATGCCAATAAGGCCTCAAAGAAGTTCTAGGCCTAGCTGATCTTTGTCTAACATATATCTCATTTCATTGACAAGCCTAGTAGCCCTAGCCATGTTTCATTCTTTTCCCAAATGATTCACGAGATCCAATAGCCTCCTATCTAAAGCAAGGAGGCGATCTATGAGAATAACGAGAGCATCATCATCATTCAAAGGTGGGGCCATAGGAGATATGGGAGGAGAAGGAGCATGAGTGGACTCCCTGAGGAAGCTCTCCTCTATCTCTAAAATAATTTCCTGAGAAGTGAATCCAGTAGTGGGACTAGTAGTGACCTTCTAGAAATCCATTTCTAAGTGTCGTACGATTCTTCTAACAACATACCCAAAGGTTGTAGATTGGGTTATAAAGCTCATAAAGCTTCATGATGTACAAGTCTGTAACCCACACAAGATGTGAGAGAAAGAATCTCAATACAAAGAAATAGGTGCTATGATGTTCATGTCGGGTTCACCAAAATCTAGAGGGGGATTGACTGCTCTGAGACTCTAGGTCATGGGAGCGTCCTAAGCAATAGGCTGCCCTTATCTACCTCAAGCTTGCTAATTGATTCAAAAAGGTTAAGAGATTAATGAAGAGGAAGAGAAATCTGGTTGCTATTGTCCTTCTGCTAACCTGAATATTTCAAAGTCAAATGAGCTGATTCCCAAAGTTCACTCTATAACTCAAAATAACTCATTGCTTAAGGATGGCAACACATGACACAAACTCCAATGCAGTGTGATGGCATCTCAGTAGGGCGTTGGCATTCGTACAGACAAAGAGTGTGGGGAACAGATAAAAACACTAGAAAAAAAGCTAATAGATTGACCAATAGAGTTTTATGCTATGATAAAATATAGACAAAATACGAAAATGAAGTACAACAAGAAGAATACTTTAACTAGTCTATCTTTGAATTGACAAAGAAGGATAAGAAATCGATATTGAGCTTCGTGCAACTTGATTCTTCGAATAGCTCCAACCGAGAAGTACCTACACACACAGGACTAAGGAAAATGTTGGGGCTATTTTTAGAGGACTGCCTTAGTCAGTCCCCTAGTTTGGTGTTTCCACCTCCACAGACAACAAAATAGCAATGATGTAGAAAATGATAAAGAAAGTGTATTGGAAATGGAAGTGCCAAACAATACACAAAACACAATACGCTACTACACAAGTATGATGACACAAAAGTGAGTGCTAATGGTGGATATCACCTTCACAACCATGTGCTCTCAAGGAAAGTATAGGAAGGCGTGAGTTTGCAAGTTCTCTAACAATGTTGTCGCAATTAATAGAGTGGAGAACCCAAGAGATTAGCAACTTGCAACTACAATGGAGGTGGTGGTGAAGCTTGGAAGTGTGTAAGTTGATCAACAAAGCATCAAGAATTAAGTCAAGTGTGTAGAGATGGTGAAGAGGTTGCAAGAAGATAGATGGATTGAATGAGTTAACAATTTGAAGGAAAAAATGAAGGAAAAGGAGCCATTTTACATTGGTCAAGGGGTCAGGAGGCATTACGGTTCGCATCCAACGGAGAAATGTAATGCCTTTGTAGATTCCAGAGACATGAATCCTATTAGGACGACAGTGTGGTGCACGGACATCTACATAGATGTATGCATGACGCATGTGCATCCCTAACAAAATTCCTCCCCGACACACAAACAAGCTACTGGGTGGATAGGGAAAGGTGGTGGATGTCGGGATTGCATCATCAAAATTATATTTTCTAAGGTGAAGGGTGTGAAAATTAGGAATTTGCAAGGGATGCAAATTCATGCCATTACAATTACAAATGGGGGTATTGTTAAAGTTATAGGAAATATCATACAATTAAATTATCCAATGGAGATTACCATCTTGATTACCTGATGTTTTCTATCTCCATGGGTGTAGTAGATATTATTTTGGGAGTACATGTTAGGTTACTTTTTTGGTAACATTTGAGATGAACTTCTAGGAACTATTCATGAACTTTCACTCAAGGGGAAGGAAAATAGAACTAAGAGGGTTGTGTGAAAATTATCCAAAAATGGTAAGCTCTCACCAAATGTAAAATTTTCTTAAGAAGGGGTAGGTGGGTTTGTGGCTCAATTTTTCATTAGAAGCATATTACTCAAAGGTTTCAACACCACTAGATCTACAAGAAGTTATAAATACACACTCGATAGTTTTTTGGGGGATGCCAAAAGTATTTATACTAAAAGAGATCAAAATTTTGGAATTCAATTGGTACTAGGGACCCAACCACCCAACAAAAAGCCCTAGAGGTATCCAAATGTACAAAAAGGTGATCTATAGTGAAGATAATTCATGAGATGCTAGATGCAAGTATTATCAAGCATAGTCAGAGTGCTTACTCCTCTCTAATGGTAATGGTGCAAAAGAAGGATGAAACTTGGAGGATGTCTCATTATTACAATGAGCTCAAAAAGTACACCATAAAATATCATTTTTCAATTCGATTAATTGATGATTTGTTAGATGAGCTTAATGGTGTTATTTAACTTATAAAACTTTTTGAACCCACGAGGACCACCATGAATTTTTGGTAATACATTTTGGTCTCACAAATGCACCATCAATATTTCAGAGTTTGATGAATGCTATATTGAAGCCATTTCTATACAAAAAATTAGTATTTTTTTATAATATCATAATATATAGCAAAACATGAGAGGAACATATGTAGCATGCAAATCAAGTTTTGGACATTCTTGAGTAGTATTAATTATATGCTAAGCCATCCAAGTGTGTGTTTAGAGTCAAAGAAATGGAGTACCAAGGTCATATTGTGTCTCATGAGGGATTCAAGGTGGACCCTCATAAGATGTAAAAATAGAGCTTTTGTACCTCAAATTTGTAAATTTTAATAAAAATAGACTTAAGAAGCCAAGAAAATGGTTACCTATGATTTTTAAACTAAACGTAGTAATTTTATTTCTAGAATTGTAGCTATATGAATTGGTTGATGTTGCTATAGGGGTTGAGTGCTAGTGTTTAGGGTCTAATGACCTCTAGATTTTAAGCAATTTCTTGCCTAAAATCCTTGATTCTTCTCTTGCTTAGAGAATGTGCATGTAGTGTTGCACAAACGGTTGTCGTTGCACCAAAAGATCGACCTATTAATGCCCGATATAACTACCAGAGTTAATGAATCCATGGGAGGCAGTTAAGCCATGTCACGAACCCATGCGATGCACTGCACAACATAAGGAGACAAAGGGCTCACACCTTGCAACAATCCCCCCCAATAGGTGAAGCCACAATAGTGGTTTACAATTCAAGTGAGGAAGGAAAACTCACAAAAAATGACCCCAAGGCAAAAAAATGTGTTTTTGGGGGTTCGTACGAACCTACTAGTTTGAGCGAACCCTTTTGAATCTTGGCCGCCAAAAAAAACAAAAAAATGCATTAGGAAGGGGTTCGAGTGAACCCCTAGGGACAGAACCCCCCTTATCCCTCATCCCCGAGACAAAAAATACCTAAATTTTGGCACTTCAGAGCTCGGGTTGAGGATGAAAATGAAGGAATCTTCACAAACCCAACTGGAATCGGTAGTCCTCAGAATGAGCTATCCGACAAATATAATTTTAATATGTTTTGGTTTTATTATGTATTTGTTTTTTACTTTTATTAAACATAGTTTTCCATTGAAAATGAAAGTCTTTGTTCGCACATGTGGAAAAATAGCAGATTATCAAAAAAATTGAAAAAAATATGAGTGCACTAGATGTTGAAGTCCTGATCCAACAAAATTTTTTTTTTAATTTGATACATACAAAAAAAGTTATGCATACGTCGCCAATGTCTGAATGTAATTGGTTTGACTCAAACTACTATTAAAGATAAAATATTCAATAAAAACTATCTAACCAAGAGTGGAAGCACTAGATATCAGAGTTACAAATCTAAATTGAAATAATTAGAATTTTATCCTTCATGGAAAAATTTACGTTATCACGATGTGCATCACTTTTTAAAATGTTGTTTTCTTGAAAAATGCAGTTTTGGGGAGATGGAAAGAGTGAAATCTGATTCCAAAAATTTTGAAAAAAATATTTTTATAATCTCTGAGACAAAATGTGACACGAGACTCTAGTTTGCATCATCTTCAAATTCCTCACGGTTTAGCCACTATGTGCCCAAATGTGAAGATTTAGTTAAAAATAGTAATTTCAGTGTCCAGTTTGGCCAAAAATTGTAAACCACTATTGTGGGATCACCTCAGCACAAGCAAGGGGTTTGAACCTGTGACCCAAGCTTTGATACCAATTGTTGCACAAACGGTTGTCATTGCACCAAAAGATCGACCTGTTAATGCATGATACAACCGCTAGAGTTAATGAATCCATGGGAGGCAGTTAAGCCATGTCACGAACCCATGCTCTACGTTGTACAACATAAGGAGACCAAGGGATCACACCTTGCAACATGTAATACTTCCATGAGATGATGTTTGAGACAAAGAGAAAATAGATGTGCTATTAAAGATATTACCTCATGAAGCCCCTTGGGTGGCATATTCAAACCTCAAAAAATTAGCAATGGATATGGGAGTGTGTGTAGATCAACGGTGATGTGTGCAAAGATAGATTGATCAAATATACACGCCTTAAAAGGTAATATATGTAGTACTATTATGTGTGGTGAAAAAGAGAATAGGAAGATGGAAATCACAAAAATAAAACCATGGAGAGGGAAGGATAGAAAAAGGGTTTCAAATTTGAGAGAGAAATATTGTGGCAATGGTTTTTGAGGTGTGGCTCTAGGGAGAGGGATGAAAATGATGATCTATGGCTTCCAATAATTAAAATAATGAGATCTAAAAGGAAATAGTGTGTGGAGATAAGGATTAGGGGAGAATCATAGTTGTAATTTGGTCTTGTGTGGTCACAAACTTATATTCCTTTAAATTATATCTTGCTAGACCTTAAACTCAAGTGGAGCTCCTTTTACTCACATATAAGTGTTGAGAGTTTCAAACCTTATATTTTAATCTAACCCAACAAGTGGAGGCTAAAATTAGGTTTATACCAAGTTTTGGGCTATTGAATATTGAAAATATAGTTAGGAATTAGGTAATGAATGGGAAAAGAAAATCACTATTTGAATTTTGAACATGGACACTAACACCCATCTTTGCAAAAGTGGATAGATAGTAGTGCCCAGATTTGTAAAAAATTTCCTTGAGGATTCAAGGGTTTGACTTTATTTAGGTTTTATAGGTGTTGGGTTCTTAATTTTACGTCCATGCATTATCTTCTTGTGACTAGGGAAAGACCATAAATAGATGAAATGGTTATAAAGCACAACTAAATCAATGATTATTAAAACAAGTGTAGAAATGTAAAGTGGAAGTTGTAAAGTAGATATTTTTTTACCTTAAATTTTGCCCCCATTTTTGTGGGTTGATGATACTAAGTGAAAAAAAACATGCTAAAGTAAAGTATAGTAAAGTACCTTGCATAATATTAAAAATTTATATAAATGATAAGTAAAAATAATATATATGGGGGAGCATATACTCTCAATATTCTCTTTAGTTTCCTTCACTTCTATGCACAAGTTACTATCCTAGAATGCACCTAAGAAAAATAAAGTAAGGTCATCGTACAATGAAGAAAGCCACATTGAAGAAACAAAAATGAAATGTTGACATGTGAATAGTGCGTGCACACAGGGTGAAAGCACAAACTTGTGTCACAGTTTTGGCCAACTAAATTATTTCGGGCGACTTAAGTTCGGCCGACCAGTTTTCGGCCGATAAGGTTTCGGCCGAATCAACGGGGCAGCCACATGGCACCTACGTGGCTTCAAGTTATCGGTCGAGTCACTTTCGGCCGAAACCCTATCGGCCGAAAAGGTTGGTCACGACGCACATCTGGAAAGACCTGATCGGTCGAGTGTGTTTCGGCTGAAACACTATCGATCGAAACTCTATCGACCGAAAATGCCCAATAAAATCTTGAAAAAAAAAACCAAGCCCACTATTGCAGCTCTTGGGCGAAAGTGTTGAGGGCGAGAGATTGTCGGCCGATCGCTAGCAACAGCGATGGCAATTTAACAGGTTCCATTCGTGGCATTGAAATGAATGTTTGATTTCGCATCTCGTTTTTGTCTATTGTGAGAAATTTGGGATATATCATTTGTTAGGGTTTGAATTAAATGGAAAAATCAGGTCATGGCCTCTATTGTAACCATGTTGAAGAACCACAACCAACTCCACATTCTCTATGAGCTCTATCTCGTTAGCATTTAGGTTCTTACAACATTTATTTAAAGTAGAATGTTTTTCTTAGATTGAAGACTCCGATGTCAACACATGACCTTCGAGCTCTTTTTTATCCGTTGAATTGGTTATGCTTATTTGCTACAAGCATCTAACCTAGCCTCGGTTTTTTCATTTTTAACTTCTTTTGGGTGGATTCTGATATAAGCAAATCTATAGGCTTGGTTTTAGCGGATATGGTTAAATTCTAGTTTTTACTTTTGTAACATCTATGCTTGTAGATGGATTTTATAATTGATCTCTCTAGATGTAGATGGGAACCCCCAGTTTTTTTTGGCATATACTTTATATGTATTGATGACATCTATTAGGATCTTGGATTAATGAATAACTTACTATAGTTTATCAATAATGAATCTATCTTAAGCCCATCCCCTTTTACATAGCACCTGCCTTATCTCAAGGCATCCAAAGGTAATTTTAAGAGGCTTCTACCGTTTACTGAATTAAGGGACATTTCCCCACAAATGGATGTATTATTGCCCGGGTCACAAGGACCATCTTACTGACTACAGATGTATCTGCCAGACTTGCTTAGAATGTGGGTGCCAAATGAGGATAGGATAGTGTTTGAGCCCTAACTGTCATGACTTCTAAAATAAAATATTCTTCACTCTTATTTATACTTGGAAGATGTGTTTGAGCAACAGGAGACCCCAAATTACTTTTTAAACCATAAAAAATGGATATACAAGGTACTCCCCGTTCAGAAAATTCGTGATTGTATAACACAATGCACTGGATTCTTGAACATAGGTTGGTCATTTTTTTCATTAAGACAGAGTGGTTATGGGCATAGACATTGATTTTGACGCTTGTCCTGCTCCCGCACGGACTCCATCCCGAGCCTAACAGACCATTACTGGAAGGGTTAAGGTGCAAGTTTTGTTTCGCCTCCACCAAAAACTGGTTCCACTCTTGTTCCAAACTACTCTTCTCTTGTCTAAGAATGACTCTTTCTCCACTTCTGGTCTCTTCCCGTCCTGCTCTCACACTGAACTTGTTCCAACTCCGTGCAATAAGAACTTTGATTCCGCCAATTAAGAAAGTGGAGCATGCGTAGAAGGAAAATACACATGAACTGTATGACAAAAGCCTCAAAGAGATGACATCTCACGCCATGCTATGATTGCAGAGCATGGGCAAGAAAATGTGGGAGTGTACACAATGCATGTAAGTTGTTGGTAGAGTACCTCAAAGAAATGTAGTCGCATGGGATGCCTTTGTTGTAGGATCCTCATCAAATGGTTTTAAAAAAAATAAATTTAGAAACTCTCAAGTGCATGCAAAGGGCTCTCTACAAAATCACTCAAAGAGTTGTTGTCTCATGGAGTGCAATGAACATAATGGTATGGTTGAAATTTCCCAAGCCAACATGTGTGCAAAATCTGGAGGCATAGACAAGCCACATAAAATGATCAATAGATTGCTTCTAAGAGAAAATCATCTCATGGAATGAAATAAACACAGAAAATGCAAAAAATATGAACTTGTTGCCAAGCCTTTATAAAACTTTCAAACCATGCAATTGGAAATTGTTTGTCCATATTGATTGAACCTGTTATTATCTCTCACATGGAAGTATTGATACAGATCTATTAAACTCGAAACGAGACTGAATATTTTTTCGAGACATAAATCTGCCTTAAAAAGTAAGACTACCTCATTCTACAGTAGTAACTGAGACAATAAAAATGAAAATGCAAAACACCATCAATTGGGCTGTGATATAGTTATAGAATGTGATACTTATTGCAACGATGAGACTTTAATTATGTACAGCTGGGCATTTAATGACGATATATGTTGAAATGGAAAAATCAGGTCATGGCCATGATGGTTGAGACAGCTATGGCCATGATGCTCAATGAAATTTCTTCCTCTAGGCAGTGAAACTTAACATACCCTTCTTTACAAGCTTTAATTTGTGATTGGGCATGCTTTTGAGATAAGTTTAGCATTTTATTTAGGAGGTATTGGAAAACAAATGGAAGAGACCTTATGCAAAGAAAGATGGTTGGGCATGCTTTAGATTCACAATGCATTCCTTTTAGACTCACTTGTGGTAATGGATTTTTCATCAAAATACAATATATATATTTGCTTATAGAAATCATTTCTTTTCCATTGATAGTGTTATGCATTCAATTACTCCTATGTTTCATTTGTTTCATTTGTTTCATTTACGTGTTGATAGGACATACTTATGTCCTTTTTATATCATGTCTCCTCTCTCCTGTAGGGGTTTCCTTCATACTTTTATATTATATCAGATTTCAAAGGTAACACCTGTAAAAGATCTGTTAACAGTGTTAACACTGATCTGTGTTCTAAATATAATTTTCTCAAAAATGAGTTGGTTTGGAAATATAGCTTCTCAAATTAACTCTATTTCTAGACCTGCCCCTCTTTCTAAGTCTTAATCTTAATCATTGTCAAAATCTTAATCACCTGTAAAAGATCTATTAACAGTGTTAACACTGATCTGTGTTCTAAATATAATTTTCTCAAAAATGAGTGGGTTTGGAAATATAGCTTCTAGAATTAACTCTATTTCTCCCCCTGCCCCTCTTTCTAAGTCTATTTCTGTAATCTAATTTGAAATATCTATACAAAAAACATACACAGTTTAATTTTAGAAGCTATATTTCTAATACTACAATGAATGTGAAAAGCTAATGCCAACTATTTGTTGGATTTGAGTTTTGACCAATGTGGTTACAAAGTATGGATTTGACATCTTTCAAAGTTAAATCCAGAAAACTATGTTACAATTTAAAACTAGCATGAAAACTATCTTACAGAGAGACAGCCATTCCCATAGCATGTTTATTAGATTTTGATAAAAAAGTTATATATTGAAGAAAAACTATCTTGAGAAGGAACATTCTTTTACCCCTTGAGGTACATGGGAATATTCGATCAAGAAGGGAAATATTAGTGAAACATTAGTGAGTTCTTTTGATCACTCAAATCCTTCAAAATTGAGAGGAACACTTAAATAAGGGAGAACAATTTAGAAGGACTTTTGTTCCATGGATAAGGTTCAGTGTTTCTTAAAGCATTTCAGTCTCAAACCACTTTGATTCAATTGACTTCCTTTGGTCCATGGGTTGTACACCTTAGATATGTTGCTTTCCAATACCTCTATACTTGTAAATGAATTTTAAATCTACATTCCATATGAACTAATCTCTTAAATAAAATGCTAAACTTATCTCCCAAATAAAGCACCTTTGATAAGTTATGTACATGCACATATATGTGTATGTGCGTATGCATGTAGATGTATTATATATACATATGTGTACATGTGTGTATGTATACATATGTATATATAATACAGATCTACATGCATATGCACATACACATATATGTGCATGTACATATACATACATGTACATATATGTGTATGTGTGTATGCATGTAGATGTATTATATATACATGTGTACATGTGTGTATGTATACATATGTATGTACATGCATGTATATATGTGTATGTGTGTATGTGTACATGTGTGTATGCATACATATGTATGTACATGCATGTATATATGTGTATGTGTGTGTGTGTGTATGTGTGTACATGTATGTATGCATGTGTGTACATGTGTGTATGTATGTATGTATGTATATGCATATATATATGTATGTATGTATGTATATGCATGTATATATGTATATGCATATACATATGCACATGCACATATATGTGTATGTGTGTATGTGTGTACATGTATTATATATATGTACATATGTGTATGTGCGTATGCATGTACATGCATTATATATATACATATGTGTATGTATGTATGTATGTATATGCATATATATGTGTATGTGTGTATGTATGTATGTATGTACTTGAGTATATACATGTGTACATACACACATACACATATATATGCATGTACATGCACACATACACATACATATATAATACATGTACATACATACACACATACACATATATCATGTGCATGTACATACATATATATATGTATATACATACATACATACATACACACATACATATACATACATACACACATACACTATTAAATTAAGTTAGATATACATAAATACATACACACATACATATACATACATACACACATACACTATTAAATTAAATTTTAACTTTATTACTTTAATATGTTTTAAGTTAGATCGAAAAATTAAGGAAATGTTAACCTTTTTATAATTTCTAGTGTTTGATTTAAAAAATAATTGATTACAAAGAAAGGCTAGATCATATATGACCAATTGTAATGAAGAGTATTTTTTTATTTTGATCAAAATTTTAGTATAGAGTGGTTGAAAGGATAAATATTTTTTTTACATATTTACTCTTGGTTGAATATTACATGCATGCCTATGATTTAATAGGTTCACATAGCTCGATAGATATAAAGTTTGAACTAGATCTCATTAGATACATTTAAATTCAAAATTGTTTTCTAGTTTTGAAACTTGAAAATTTTACCTTTAATTTAAATATATATTTTTTTTTAGTTTTGAAAAAATTTCAATTTAAATTTGTGTAGTTCATTATGTAATTTTGTTTTAATGATATGCAGATCTCTATCTATTTATATATATCATGGCCGACGAGGGATCTCATCATTCCCCTCGTTCTGAGTGAGAAGCTCAAACTAGATCAAATATATTTCAGGATAGTATTGTTAGATTGGACAATGCTCTAAAATGTTTAGAGCAAACAATTCACAACTCCCCCAATTTGGCTAATCGAGATAGATTAGTCACTATTAGACAAGAGATTATGAAGATGATTGAGACAATTCGATCATACAATCCTTATGATGAAATCAGCATTGAACAGTTTTATTTTTCTCTTGCTAGGAGTGTTACTGGCACAGTGAAACATAAAGAAGTTGCCAAATTAGTTTCAGGTGAAAATGTGTTAT
>VDFB02127897.1:0-19687 GCA_007258455.2 Sequoia sempervirens
AGTAAGAAAGGAAATGGAAAAAATTTAGAAAAAGAACGAAGAACCTGAGAAAAAGGATGAATCAAATACTCTTGTATCTGCATCCGATGTAGATACCTCTTACAAGAACTGAACCCAGTAATGGTTTCAGGGGGAGTAGTTATAGAAATATCTAAAAAGCCCCCAATATATGAGGTGTTAAGTGGTGACACAAGGATATGTGATGTGAGTCATCATTTTGAAGGAATTGGAGAAATTTCTTGCAAAAAATAGGCAGATCCAAAGAAGTGTGGAACTTCTCTTGGTTTATAGTGTGTTTCATAAAGTGGTTGGCAACTTTAAAGCTAAAAAACAATAAATGTGAATTAGGGAAAAAAATCATAAGAAATAAAGAAACATTCTAAGTTAAGGTAAAGCACATTTGCATAATTTGGAAGAAGCAGTGTAAGCTGAAGTGAGATTGAAGGCAATTCAAAGCATCGTACCTTGAAACCCTAGTTCTTGACAAGTAGAAAAGGTATTCTCTATTATCTGAATTATGTGGATTTTAAAGTTGGAGGAACTTTTTTTTAAGCTTATTCAAGATTGTTTAGGGAATATGGATACTCCTACTATTGTGGGAATCTCTGAGAGACCCCAACCTAGATTTAGAAGATGTTTGTGGAAAGTGTACGAAAATGACCCTATGGGTGCATTTTCACACATTCCAAGCCATGTGCTACCCACCGAAGATCCAAGAACATACATTCATGGGAAGTTAGAAGAATTCAATCACCAAGAGCTAAAGGATTTATGGGACAATGAGTTGACTAGAGATTATCTATTACTTAAAGTTGAATATGTAAACCTAGTTCGAATGAAGCTAAATGTTTGGAACTAGTTTCCAAACTTTTACAGTGAGAGTGAGGTGAATTTTGTTAGAATGGCCATCAGTAGGGTTCATAGAAATTTTTTGTGGAAAAATGAATCAGGGATTATCAACAAGGAGGAAATTTGAGTTGTAACTGGTCTATGTGGGGTATGTGTAGGATCATCATGGAACAATTGCCAGAGATGGCAAAAAATTCAAAAATCATGGACGGGAAACTTGACATAAAATTTGAATAAGTTATCTATAATGTATTTAAAAATATCTTAAGAATAGAATTTGTAACTTAAAGGTGAATGTGTACTTTCCTATAAACTAATGGGTTTGTTTTAAAAAATCTATTTTGGTGGCGGTTTTCAGTGTAGTAGTAAGGTAAATTCCGGGGGGAAAAGCCAAGTAGGTGTCATTACCTAACCATAATAAGAGGCGATAATATGTGTTTTTATAATATTTTTAGATGAAGTGAGGACTCATGCCCGATGTGATGCATATTTATTTTTTCTAATTTTTTTTTCAAGTAAATAATTAGTATATGATTTTTTATTAAAACTTTTTAAAATAAAGTATACGACCAACTTGGTCAGAAACTTCACATGAGTGGTACTTGCTTTGATACCATGAGTAATAGCAGAAACATAGAATGTGATGATGCATGTTTGGATTCAAAAATGTGATACAGTTTGAAGAAACTATAAATGTTTTTCATCCCGACTATCAATCAAGACTTTAGAAGTTGTAATTTGAATAGAAAATGAATGTAATTACTTACATTAAATTCAAAATAAAGCATAATAGTCTATATTAATTCCGGAAATGTAGGAATCTCCTTTAAAAGCATTTTTGTTTCATCAATTTTGGGTAAAATGAGTGAAATCAGCCACATACCCATCATATTGCCACTTTTTGGCCCATCGTGATCTTGCACATATCCTGTGATATTAGTACCATTCCAGTTCTAAAGGTAGTGAAAAATGATGAAGTCACAAGGTTGATTGGTGCTAAGTTTTATGGAAGAGATTTAACTACAAATTCCATTGTAAACCCTACCATCGAGTATGCTACCATCATGATTGGGCAGAAAATCTATTTCACTAATCGAGTAAATTCAGTATCGGCTATGGCAATTCATACTGCTTATGAAATGGTGCATAATAGAAAATATTTTGATCTTTGTGAGTTTCTTAAGTTGTAACTTATGGAGAACCTGAGTATGACAAAGATGAAGAAGCATGTCTTTAAATTTGGTACTTTAGTTGTTTGTTTATTATTCTATTTCCTGAAGGAGTTACTGGGAAGAAAAGGCATAATATGGGATAACACCAAGCTAGTTTCTCATCAAATTTTTAACCATCTATGTAGTATAGGAGATTTTAGGGAACAAAAAAATGCCCTAACTTCTTTCTTTACAGTATTTTAGAATGAAATGTATGAAAGAGAATGGATCCCAAGGAGTTTGGTGAAGAAGTATGAAAAGGAGTTAACTTTTCTTGTATCTATAGATGAATACATCATTGAGGTTGTAGAACTCAAAATTTGATGGATTGAACCTCTTTGATATGAGATTAAAGAACAAATGGTGGAGAGGTATATTGAGGTTCTATTAGTCAGTCCTAAGGACCCCTCTCTACCTAGGCATGGTACATATGAAGAAAAATCTATTGAAATACATCGAGAGGCTATTGCATCTAAAAGAAGAAAGAAGGTTGAAGCTTTCTTCCAAGGTCAAAAATACACTAAGGATGATATAGAACAATTGAAGGAGGTTATTAATGAAAGGAAAGCCAAATCTATTGAACAAACTTTCGAACCTAGAAAATCAGAAAGACTTTCTTCTGGTGCTACACCAACACCTATCTCTAGTACTGCCACCTCTAGTGCTTCTAATATTACGAAAGGGAAGAAGAAAGAACAAATTTTTCCTACATTTTTTGATATTTCTACCCCTACCAATCCCAGTATCATGGCATCTAAGAAGGAAATACCCGCTATTGCACCATATGTTGCTTCAGGAAGAATAAGAGTGAAACAAAAGGCTGATAGGAAAAGAAGTTTGAGTGATGTTGTTGAGGAAGAAATTGAGCCTGGCTTAGAGGGAGAATGTTATTTGAAAAGAAATAAAAAGGGTAGTACCTTTGGTGGAGGAGCCAAAACCAAAGTTGAGATCTCTACAGATGAGGAGTTAGAGGAAGAGGGGGATACTTACCGAATTCATGTAAATACAAAGAAGAATGAAGAAAGATCATCTAATCCTATGGAGGACATGCCTGGATCTCCTCTGGTAAGTGATCGACCACCCTTAATTATTGGAGCCTTAGTAAACAATATGATTGAAAATGATCTTATGCCAACTGTTGAGCTATATGATAAGGTTAATGATGAAGGGAAAGAAACCATCATAAGTGCTTTTATTTAGTGCATAGTTATTTGTAATATAAATATGGATACAATACAGTCAAAAGTTATAGAAAATGTGTGGAAAGAATTACTACTTAGAAGGAAAGAGGCTTTAAATGTTGAAGACAAGATGAGAAGTGAAGCCTTAAAATCCATCAATTCCACTTTTTCGAAGATACAATTTGTAAATATGCTGAAAGAATGTTCTACATTGTTCAGAGTCAAGTAGAGATTTAACATGTTAATGACTAAGGAAGATGATTATATGGAAAAAGTGAGGAAAGAAACTCAAGATATAATCAGGCAATTAGCAAGGAGCTATGGGGCAAGAATAGTTCTTCGTCCCACATTTCTTAGACATAGGAACATGCTACTATTGTAGAAGTAATGGATAATCTAGTCTTAGAGACTATTGATGAGACACTTGATGCTTTGAAGACCCCTTCCCCTCTGACTGACATAAAAGAAACTACCAACAAAATTTCTGATGATCAACATAAAGATCATTCCAGTGATAAGAGGGAAGAAGATCAAGAATCTACTAGAAATAGGGAAGAGAAAAATAAAGATGAGAGTGAAGGGAGCAAGGAAAAAAAGAAGAAAAATGATAAGGATGATGAGGATAAAAGGGAGAAAGAAAATAGAGACAAGTCCTCTAGAAAGTCATCAGGAGGAAAGAGAAAAGAAAAAAGAAAAAGAAGAAGAAGAAGCAGAGGAAAGAAGAAAAAAGAGGAAGAGGAAGGCGAGAAAGGTATTCCAATTTTGGGAAGAGCAAAGGAGAAATTTATAAAGAGACCCTATTTATCAAATCCATTTTGGAGAATCATCCAAAAAGTACACTAAAAGTTATTCTTTCGAAGTAAGAGCTATATTTCAACTGTGCTTCCACTAAAATTAGTTAAGTTTCCATCACACAAGTTATGTGGACTTAAAAGATTACAGTAGTGGCAATAAAACTAAGTGGTACTTTTCTCAGCTCTCTCACACAAGAAGCTACAGAGTCTTATCAAAAGGGAAATGAATTGATAAATGAAGCTATCAAAGCTTTATAGGAGAAAACCATCATTGTTACATCAGATAACTATTTAGATCCAATTGAAAATTCGAGGCTTATAGTTGATTCAATAAAAATGTACTCATCTAATCTCAAGGTTTAGAATGTAAAAGAATTGGAGTTGAGTCTGCTAGAGAAAAGATTGTTATTTCTACAAGACAAGTGTATAGTTGCATGTGACAAGGCTTTGAAAACTTTAAAAGAGGTAAGAGAATGTGACGAAAATGATCAATTATTATTTGTTTATTGTATGAAGTGGTCAAAGCCACTCAAGGTATCAAGGATTTAATGGACTTGATTGAGTCTCAACTTACATGTCTCTAGAGATTATAATATTGTAGATAATAGAAACAATGCTAGGTGGGTTTCTATTGCATATCTTCAAAGTAAATTTTTCATCCTGCAAAGGAAAAAGGAAGATTCTATGAGATGGTACACCCATCTTGGAGACTTGGTCATGTCCAGACATGTCTCTATATCAAATGCATTGATGGAAGCAGAAAAAATTGATAAGATGAACATTGATCCATCCACTTTGGAAGAAGGAGAAGAATGCATGCCACAATTAGAATCTCTGCATAAAAATATTTCTAGGGAAAAAGGGGTCTGTGATGATGGAAAGCCAGCTTGGGAAGTGATTCTCAAGGACTTACAGGGTGCTGCTCCTAGTTCTTGATCTGAAGTTTTTTGTTTTTTACCTTTTCTTGGTCTTTTGTCCTTGATGTCAAAGGTGGATAAGAGGAGAATATTATGTATACAGTATGTTATGTTATGTGTTTGTACATATGTTAGGGGGAGTTGAGCACAATATATTTTTTTGAAGCATGTCTCATTTTTGGCACATGTTGCCATCAATGACAAAAGGGGGGATTTTTGGAAGAATGAAGAAGGTGAGCTCCAAGTTTGTTGTCATTGATGCCAACATTGGTTGGTAACTAGCTAAGTAAATTGCATGCCTATGTTGATCTAGTATTTTAGTATGAAAAAATCCTCTCAATAAAAGGAAACTACATGATTTTTTGATATGTTGCTTAGGAGTGTCAATTATAGGTATAAACAAGCTTTCCATAGTGTTTGTTGATCCAGCTATGTAATCCAAGTGATAGAAGTTTGGTATTCTTTTGGCCAACAAGGTTAATAATTGATTGTACTTTGTGTGTTCCTTATTAGTTTTGGACTGACATAATGTATGGATGACATGTTTTGTTCTATGCACCAAAAGGAATGTGTATATAGATATAAACATAGAATATGTATATGAGGGATGCAAAAAGTAGTATGAAGTGATTGATAATGATTGTATGTCTAGAACCAGAGTAGAATTTTTGTGTTTCCAGAGCTTAATCGAAACTCTTTTTGTACTTTGTAGGTGCACTTCCCAGTTCACTTTTGGTAGTTAGCCATACCCCTTTTTGTATCTTGGCTATAATCCATCTTTTGTATCTAGGCTATGAGCCTTTCAAGGACAATGTGTCTTGGAAGTGACCCTATAATATCTTATAACCAATTATAACATATGCGAGCTAATCCTCACTATGATTTTTCCAAGTTTGGGTTTTCCATGTAAAAATCTAGGTTTCAATGTGTTATGATCTCTTTAATGTTTTGGTTCGCTAGTACAGCTAGATGTGGATTGATAATTGGTTAGTTAATAATTAATATTGATAGGAGAATATTGATTAACACCCCCCCTCAGTATTCAGTGTATTCAATAGGTGTTAGCAATTTCTTTAAAGTGGTGACATACATTGGCATTATCAATTTGGAGACCTTGGACTATATCTTATGTTTCATTCTGTAGTCTTCTTACTTCACATGATGTGTCTTTTTCTTTGTGGTGTCATTGATTTTTATGTCCTCCAAGAGTGTGACCTTTCTTGGCATACAAATTTCCTCTTAGAGTGATCCCACAATAGTGGGTTACAATTCCCCTCATGAAGAAAAATTGCCAAAACTCTCCCATGATATTTTTTGGCTTTTAAGGGGTTTGATCAAAGGGGGGGTTCAAGTGAACCCAAAAATGGGTTTACTCAACCCCCCTTTCACCAAACCCCTTTTTGCTGAAAACCCATTTGGTAGTTTTCTTTTAAATGCAATAAATGGGAAATGGTTAAAAAGTGGGGTTTGAGCGAACCTCCCTTCTAGTGAAACCCCCTTCACTTGAAGGATTCTAGGGATGTTTGCTAGAAAGGGGATTCACTGAAGCCCTCCATTTTTTCCCTTCTCCCCGTCTACCCATTTTCTACAAAATTTTCCCTTTGTGAGATTGGGTTGAAGATGAAAATGTAATCCACTTCATAGACCCAACTAGATGATGGTAGTCCTTGGAATGCACTATCCATCAAATATAATTTTTGTAGTGTAGAAAAATGCATACCCTTGCATTTTCATACTTTTTGGGCCCACCTTGCTTTGTTTATCCATATTTATGTATTAATTGGTCCTATTTTGCATCCACAAGCCTAATGAATTATATACTTTAATGGCTAATTAGAATGTACTATAGAAAAAAGGAAATTTGCTTGATTTGGGAACAATTGATGTTAAATTGGACTTAATGAGGCCTTGATTCAATGTTGTGAGGTGTTTTACACATCCACACTAGGTCTTGGACCCTTGCAAATTGAATAACATGCATTTAACAATGTCTTGTAAAGGTGTTGTAAAGTGTTGTAAAGGAATTTCACACCTCTCTAGAATTAATAAACCCATCTTCCCTTAATTCAACATTATAAACTTTATTTTCACATCAATCTAGAAGGATTGTAAAATAAAATTAATGTTAATCTAGTGTCGTAATGTGTCTTACACATTCACATTGGATGTTGTGCCTTCCTAGGCTAAGTGGACCTTAGTTTAATGATGTAAAGTGTATTTACTCACACTTTCACATTGAATTTTGTGTCCCAAGCCCTAATTGACATTCACATTATCATTAATAGGCTCCTATGACCCCATATTGTGCATCTTGAGGTAATATTTGATGAAATAATTACAAAGTCACTATATAAACCTGATTTTCTTATCTCCCAACAACCCAGCTGACAAATGGGACCCTCTGGGACTAATTCACGATCTATGGTGAATGAGTCCCTACTAGGTGGGACTGATTTTCCCAGGGTGGTGAATGAGTCCCATTTGGGCCATTTTTTACTTTTGAGTAGGAAATTTTAGAATTTAAGTTTCATTTTTCTTCATGTCAGCCTTGGGGATCCAATTTATGAGAAAATTAGGATAATTTCCTATAAAACCAAGTCTCTAAACCCTAATTTACATCTTTGAACTCATTCACAACTCATTCTTCATTTGTCTTCCACTTCAAGTCAAGCAAGTTAGGGTTTTATTACTTTAAGTCAATAAGAAAGATTCCAAAGACATTCAAGGGTAGAATTGCCATCCATTCCTACAAAAATTCAAGATCAAACATCATGGAAAGGTACTAAGTTCATTGTTTCATGCTTCATTACATTCTTTCATTATTTTGGTTTAATTACCTAAAAAGGGGTTTGACCAAGGAAAAACCCCATGCCCTAACATTCAACATTTTTCCTTCCTTTCTTATGTGTTTGCAGATTTAGGTGTCTTGGATGATTTGAAATCATTGAAGATCGTGTTGAATTTTTTTTGAAGACATATCCTTGTTGACCAGGGAAAAATATCAACAAAATGTCACTTTTAGGTTTGGAAATCAGACTTTTGGAGGCAGACACCTGTCAAGAACGAAAATGTAGACCGAGGGATCCTATTGCCTCTTTTGGATTTTCAAAATTTCAAAAGTTGACTCATTCGATATCAGTGGTGAATAAGTCCCACTTTGTGGCCTAAATAGTGTTCTTTGTAGTTTTGGATACCCATTTGTTCAAAACGGGTTTTGAGACAATTTATTAGGAGTAGGACTAATTTTACCAAAAAGGCGAATGACTCCTATTTGGCCAAATTTTTAGTATCAATAGCATTCTAGATGTCATTTAAAATATTAATCAAGTTCTCAAGTGCACACTTCCTATTTCATCAAATTATGTTACAGTTTGCTTTCATTTCTATGTGTTTTTGCATATTACAATGTGTTTTCCAACAAGTTGCATTTCAATATTTTTCACCTAATGATCAATAGCTTTTATCAATTATTTTCATTTATTTCATCTCATCTAGGCATATTTCATTCATATTTCCATTATACTTGCATTATTTTGAATGAACCACCTAGATTTTGTGTGGGATATATCTCTTTCCTTTACGTGAAAAACCCTAATTGAGCAAGAGAGCCATAGCATTTCACACCCCTAAAATCTATGGTCCATTTTGGTGAACCTACTTTTTGAATACTTTCTTGTTTAATTTGGAGTCCATCATCATCCTAGAATTAGCTTGCATTGCATTTTGCATTAGTTAAGTTCTAATCTAGGGTTTCCAATTTTGCATTCATGAAAAGTGCATTTAGGTTGCATTTTTGGCATCTAAAATTATTACATTTTTCTAAAATTTTTCATTTTCATCTTAGGCCTACATCTTACAACATAGAAATCATCAAAAACAATCCTAAAAATTTGAAAATTCTGAAAATAAAATCCCCACTGGGACTCATTCACCACCTTGGGTGAATTAGTCCCTATTCACCCCTAAAACTTTCTTTTATAGAGATAAAAACCTCTTTTTTAATCTTTTGTTTGGTGCCATTATCTAGCTCTATCAATTGGTTGAGTTTCTATAACACACATTTCATTATATCTAACTTAAAATTGTTCATTTCATGCATTTCTCAATTTTACATTTGCATTTCCCACATTTCATTTTTTAGGTTGTTGCATAATGAATCAAAAAATTACCTTATTTCACATCTAAAAATTGCATTTAAACTTTAAGTCATTGCATTGCACTTCATTTACTTTCTCATATTAGTATGTGTTCTCTTCAAGCATTCCATGCTTCTAGAATATCAAGTGGATTGTATGATTCCATTTGTCATGAACATAATCTAGGACAACAAACTAAAGCATTTGCTACACATGTTGCATACCCTCCTAGTACCTATCCGATTTCCAAGAATATCATAACCCAAGTGGATACAAGTGTAGATAATCATAATACTCACACTTTTTCTTCTCCCAATACCTATCTTATTAGTCATGAAGGTATTTTGGTGAAAGGAGCTACAAGCATTGAAAGTATTGATTTTCCATCTCATCTTCAACCTTTGGAATACATTAGAAAAAAAGAGGATAAAATTATAGACACATTTCTAAATATCACCTTACCTAGTCTCCATAACCATAACAATCAAACTTTTCCATATCTAAATACCCCTCCTCGATGTAAAGAGGATAGGTTGGTGTTAGAATACATGCCTAATATGAATCATGAAACCCTTGATCCTCCCTTCCCTAATGCTCCTACCATAATGGTCCTTCTCTTGATGCCTCCCCCACTTGTGATGAAGCTACTTTACAAAATTTCACCTTGAATGAACATGTTACAAGATCTCCTAGTCGGGTAGATAATATGGAACATAAGAATGAGACCTTAGGGAAATATCACAATCAAATAGAGTCTTCCCCTCATTTCCCCACTATTGATAAATACACACATTGAACCATTGATCATTCCCCTACTTGTGATGCAACCATTTTAGAAGAACCAATCCGTGAATATCAAGAACATTTGATTTGTTGTTCTTCTAAAAACTCTCCTTCTAGGGAGAATATCATGGTGCTAGAAAATGACAACAATAATAATGTGTCTTTCTTTAATAAAAAGGTGATTCTCGATCTCCCTTTATTAGAGATACATCAAAACAAGACCATTGAGGTTATGAATGTGCAAGTGTCCATTAGATCCCCCTCGATCAATCGACCTCATACATACCCTATGGGACATCCTAACAACCCTCTAATTCTCTACCCACCTTCATACAAACCACAAACTCAAAATAAACCTAAACTTGTCCTTTACCCTCCTAAGCATAATGTTTCACAACAACTAAGTCATAATACCGTTGCTCATAGGAATAACACTCGAAACAATCCACAATCACCACAACCAACCCCGACACCCTTACCATTGCCTAATCCTATCCTACCTAACCCTTTCTTTCTAGGTCCAAAGCAATATGATATTTTGAAGCAACTAAAGAATACTCCTACCAAGATAGCATTGCGGGACCTTCTTCAAGCCTCACCTCACTACCACAACATGCTTCAAGCATCATTGCAACAAGTTCCTGCCCCTTCTAATGTGCAACCAAATGACATACTAGCCTTAATTCACGGATTCAATACTAAGACTTTTTTCCACCAAAGTGAACTCCCATCTTTGAAAGTACAAAAAGAAAATGAAGCTTTCATAATATTATCTCAATACAAAAACATTGGCATAAAGTGAACCCTTGTTGAAAATGGCTCTACTCTTAATGTGTGTAGTGTAAATATTTTTGATAGACTTCATGTGGATAAATTAGAAATTCAACCTAATTCCTTGACTATCCATGGATTTGACACTATCAAAAAACAAAACCTTAGTTTGATCACTTTTCCTCTTAAAGTTTGGAAGGTTACATTGGATACACCAATCCATGTTATGCCTAACAATCTTTCTTATAATCTCAGTTTAGGCCAACCATGGAGTCATGCAAAGAATGGCATGCCTTCTACTCTTCATCATAAAATTAAATACATCTACAAGAATGCATTCCACACACTTGACATTGATCCTTAGCCTTATAGTGTCTTACAACTTGAGAAATCAAAGAAAATCCCTTTAACACATCAACATCAACCACACAAGTGGAACCCATTCAATAAAAGATCACACAACATATAGAACAAGTCATGAAACTATTAGAAGATGGTTAGGGTTCATTGGATTTTGAACATAAATTCATGGGCGAGTACAAGATCATATGCAAAGATTCAAATAGGGGAAATGAGAAAGAATATGACCCTTTGAAAACATCCACCTCAACCACTTTAGAAAACAAACTACACAACCACCTTTGATGATGCTTATCACCAACCACCAACCAATCCAAAAGCAATGAAAAATATTTATGGAAAATGGTATGAGCTTATGAAACAACTTGGCTATAGTGTAAAAGGATGTGGTGCTAATGAACAAGGTATACACAACCCTATAGATCCTATCAGACAACAAACAACTTATGGCCTTGGTTATTGTCCTTTGAGAGAAATTTCCAAGCCTTCACTCAATATCAACACTATCACAAACAATTCATCAAAGCCAACACTAACCATAGTGCAATCTGAACTCATTGACACTAGTGGTCTTGCAAATCATTCTTTACAAAACATGACACAAACAATGAACTCTTTGCTTAATGTCAATGTCATCTCACAAAACACTAATGAATTCAATTCGTTAGATTTTACACCCTCCTATATAGGAGACAACAAAATATCACAATCTGTAGAGTCATGCATAGGTATGCCATCTTGTACATCTATGCAAGAGATATCTTTATCACAAACTATAGGACTAGTTTCTCCCATTGATCAAGAGGATATCTTGTCCAGACTTCTGCACATCACTTGATATCCCTTCCTCCAAGAACTCAAAAGAAATGCTATTACAAGATTTCATTTTGTGCCTATCATAGAGTTCATGGTCATTACACTAATGAGTGTAAGGATTTGAGTTGTAAAATTCAACATTTTTAGGATTTTGGTGTTCTTCCTTATGTAGGGGCACCTCATTCCTCTAATTGATACTGATTTTCACTCTTGCCTACATTTCATCAATCATTTCAGCTCACCTTTGTCCTACACTAAGTGGGGGAAATGGGTTCAATATCCTTTTCCTCATATGTCACTTGTTGTTGCCTCTTTTGACTAGTCATTAACCTTTCATGAGCATATAAGAGCAAGCTTGGGATGTGGACGACATGCATTAAATTGGTTGGAATATGACATACTTCCTTTTTCCTAGCATAGCTTCTTGAAAACATATGACTTGGCATAGGTATTTCTGAGTAAGTTCTCATGTCTTTCCTTCTTCTACTTTAAAGTAATTTCTCACAGTAATGGTGTTCACAACCACTTTTTAGTGGGGGCATACATCAGCACTCACATTTCATTGTGTGATTTCTTTCTTGCGATGCGTCCTCTTCTTGGTGGTGTCATTGGGCTTGATTCACTCGAAGAGCATGATAATTTTTTTGACACATCCTCTCTTGGAAACATTAAGCATGATGTTCCCTAATATGAGACCTTGGACAAACTAAGCAAAATCCCTTTGAGCACACCTTACACTATTTTTTCATTTACAACAATTGTTATATGGCCACCTTGCATAATGTAGATTGTATTCCTATGGTGACATCTTTTTTTTCTATGAGTGTCAAGCATACAAAGTTTTCCTTACCTAATAGGGCTTGAAGATCATTTTCATGTGGCACCTTATTAAAGTTATCAGGAGGTATAACTTTGGTATGGTTGAGCAGGAAAGCCAATTCTGAGGCATGACTTTTCCCCATAGCCACCTTGTGGATTTGTCACCCCACAGACAACTAGAAGTTTCATGGACCCAAAGGGAGTATTCTTAGAACTTCTCACTCACCAGATAGCCAAGAGTTTTTTCACCTTAGAGTGAGTATATATTTTTGAACAAACAGCCTAGATCTAATCCACAAAAAGCTAGACAAATGATCAAAGCTTGATCCACCTTTTCATTTTCATCTTTATCTTCCTCCTAGTTCCTGACATTGCATGATTGCATATCTTTTTTAGTTGCACCTCATTCATCTTCTATGTGTCCTTTTGCACTCATGTTGATTTGACTTACGATCTTAGATCCTAGGGGTTGATCACCTTCTTGATCTTTATTATCCTAGACCATCTGCATTGGTATGATTGGACCTCTCTTGAATGTCTACTTTAGTGTGAGTTTGAATCAAGTTCATCCTCTCACTAAAGTGGGGGTTAAATGTACCATAGAAAAAAGGCAACTTTCTTGATTTGGGAATAATTGGAAATAAGTTGGACTTAATGAGGCCTTGATTCAGTGTTGTGAGGTGTTTTACACATCCACACTAGGTCTTGGACCCTTGCAAATTGAATAACATTCATTTAACGATGCCTTGTAAAGGTGTTGTAAAGTGTTGTAAAGGACTTTCACACTTCTCTAGACTTAATAAACCCATATTCCCTTAATTCAACATTATAAAATGTATTTTCACATCAATCTAGAAGGCTTGTAAAATAAACTTAATGTTAATCTAGTGTTGTAATGTGTCTTACACATTCACATTGGATGTTGTGCCTTCCTAGGCTAAGTGGACCTCATTTTAATGATGTAAATTGTATCTAGTCACACTTTTACATTCAATTATGTGTCCCAAGCCATAATTTACCATCACATCATCATTAATAGGCTCCTATGACCCCATATTGTGCATCCTAAGGTAATATTTGATTAAATAACCAATAAAGTCACTATATAAACATGATTTTCTTATCTCCTAACAACTCAACTGGAAAATGGGCCCCTCTAGGACTAATTCACAATTTGTGGCAAATGATTCCCTACTAGGTGGGACTTATTTTTCCAAGGTAGCGAATGAGTCCCATTTGGGCCATTTTTGACTTTTGAGTAGGAAAATTGGGAATTTAAATTTTATTTTTCTTCATGTCAGCCCTTGGAGATCTAATTTATGGGAAAACTAGGAGAATTTACTATAAAACCAAGTCTCTAAACCCTAATTTACATCTCTAAACTCATTCACAACTCATTTTTCACTTGTCTTCCACTTCAAATCAAGCAAGTTAGGGTTTTATAACTCTAAGTCATCAAGAAAGCTTCTGAAGACATTCAAGGGTAGAATCTTCATCCATTGTTGCAGAAATTAAAGATAAAACATCATGGAAAGGTACTAACTCCATTGTTTCATGCTTCATTACATTCTTTCATCATTTTGGTTTAATTACCCAAAAAGGGGTTTGACCAAGGAAAACCCCCATGCCCTAACATTCAACATTTTTCCTTCTTTTCTTGTGTGTTTTCAGATTTAGGTGTCTTGGAGGCTTGGAAGTCATTGAAGATCAAGTTGCAGAGTTTTTGAAGACATCCCCTTGTTGACTAAGGAAAAATATCAACAAAAAGTTGTGTTGAGGGTTGGAAATCAAACTTTCATAGGTGGACACCTGCCAAGAATCGAAGTACAAACTAAGGGCTCCTATTTTCTCTTTTGGATTTTGAGAAATTAAAAAGTGGACTCATTTTCCACCACTAGTGAATGAGTCCCACTTTGAAGCCTAAAAAGTGTTGTTTGTTTTTTTCGATACCCATTTGTATGAAACAGGTTCTGGGACAATTTCTCAATAAGACTAGTTTGCTCAAAATGGTGAATGAGTCCCAATAGGACACATTTTCAATATCAACATCATTCCATATGAAATTTCTAGTCTTATTCATGTTCTCAAGTGCACACTTCCAGTTTCATCAAATTCTATTACAGTTTGCTTTCATTTCTAGGTGTTTTTTCATATCACAATGTGTTTTCCAACAAGTTGCATTTCTATAGTTTTAACCTAATGATCAGTAACTTTTATTAGTTATTTAAATTTATTTCATCTCATCTAGGAACATTTCATTCATATTTCCATTATACTTGCATTATTTTGAGTGAACCACCTAGATTTTGTGTGGGATCTATGTCTTTCCTTTAGGTGAAAACCCTAATTGAGCAAAAGAGTCATAGCATTTCACACCCCTAAAATATGTGGTTCACTAAAAAACATAAGAGGGTAAATGATAATTTAATGATTCTAGCTCTGTGGCCTTGCTTTTTGGATTGGTACTAAGATGCCACCTAGCACTTCTTTTTCCTCCAAAGGTCTTGGGAACCTAATTTCAAGTGCACCTTAAATGGGCCCCTTTTTGGGGTTTATGCCCTGAGTTTCATGCCTCAGGACTAAGAGAACACCTAGGGAATCTTAGTCCCCCTTAAGGTATCTATAGGATTTAATTTCAATTCTTGGTGGGATTTAGCCTTCTTTAATAAATGAATTCATATGTTGGCTTGTTGTAGTGTAATTTCAAGATATTAAGCATAGACAAGAATAAATACAAGGTTCATTCATTCATTTTCAACCAAGAATTTTGTGAGAAAATTCCTAATAGCATAATTGAGTTCACAAGAGCATTCAAGAGCAATTCATCAAGCATTTGGAGTCATCATCAAGATTCAAGCATCAAATCAAGAATATTCTTGCATCATGTGTGTTTTTGAACTAACATTTGTGATGTAGGATTTTGATTCAAGCAAGCATTTCAACTCAACATCTATCAAGCATTTAGGCATTTCGAGATCTACATTCAAGCTAGCCATTTCACACAAGTTTACAAATTCAATAACAAGGGTTTGGTGAGTTGTAACATTACATATTTTTCATTCATCATTTCCCTTCATTATTCCATTTCATTTCAAGGTTTAATTACCAACAAGGGGTTTGAACAAGGAAAAATCCCATTTACTAACAATCAACAAGTTTATCCTTTTTGGCATGTTTGTGTTTGCAGATTTAGGTTGAAGACTTGAAGATCATTTGAAATGCAAAGTTTTAAAGTTGTCATTTTCATGGAGATTCACCTATAGGACATATCCAAAAATTTTAGAACCTAAGATCAGAGAAGAAGAAAGTGCAGACATTAAACCTCAAGATCACATTAAGAGATTTCAAAAATTCAAATCAAGAATAAGTCACCACCTAGGGTTTCTTAGTCCTCCAAGTATAATTTTGAAGAGATTCTTTCATATTCTATTCTGACATCCGAAGATTCCACATTTCCCTCGAAAAACACTAGCGAGACTAAGTCAAGAGTAAGGGCCTCTTAGTCCTCCCTAGCACATTTTGACAACATTTTAACATTTCTAGAATCCTCTTCACATTTATTGACTTCCTAGGTACACATACCCTAACTTTTTGCTTAATTTCATTATTTGCAATTGTTATTTGGCTTGCATTACTAGGTTTTTTGACTTGAATGTTAAAGTGTCTTTTCCAATATTTTGCTTGGTGGTGAACCACATTAAGCTAAAAGAACCCCCTCCTAGGTCTTCCTTGTTGAGAATTAACTCATCCTTGAGGTTGATAGTTAATCCAATTTGGGTTCTTATGACATATTTGAGTGGCAATTGGAGAATAGTGGTACAACAACATCACTCATTTTTCTTATTGTTCATTTTGGTGAACCCAAAATTTTAGAGCATTCATTAAATTTCCTAGTTTGGAGTTCATTAAATTCCTAGATCTAGGTTGCATTCATTCTTGCATTAGTGAAAGTGAATCTAGGGTTTCTTATATTTACATTAGTGAAAGTTCATATAGGTGGCATTTTTTCTCTCTTGCATCATCTTATCTCATTGAAAAACTGAAAAGTGCATTTTAATCATTCTAATTTCATTTAGAAACATTGTTATTGCATTCAAAATTGAAAAAATTGCATTCAACTTTGCATCCAATTACTTGTCATTAGCTAAATTTTCTTGCATTCATTCTTGCATTAGTGAAAGTGCATCTAGGGTTTCTTATATTTAAATTAGTGAAAGTTCATATGGGTGGCATTTTTTCTCTCTTGCATCATCTTATCTCATTGAAAAACTGAAAAGTGCATTTTAATCATTCTAATTGCATTTAGAAACATTGTTATTGCATTCAAAATTGAAAAATTTGCATTCAATTACTTGTCATTAGCTACATTTTCTTGCATTCATTTTCCCACTTTTCTATTTCAAAACATTAGGTCCCTAAATAGGTCACTTTGGAGCGTAGTAAAGGGTATTTGTAGGATCATGATGGGCCAAAAAGTGGCAATATGATGGGTATGTGGTTGATGAATTTTTTTTTACAAAAAATTGATGAAATGAAAAGGGTTTTTAAAGAAGATTCTCAGCTTTCCACCATTATAAATTATGCCTTACTTTGAATTTAATAAGTAGTTATTATTTATTTTCAATTCTAATTATGACTAAAGTCTTGATTGATAGGCTGATTGAAAAGCATCTATAGCTTTCAATGATTATCACATTTTTTTGAATCCAAAACATGTATCACATTCTATGCTTTGTATACTATAGGATTAAAAAATAAAATTTGAATTTCATAAAGTTTTGACCAAGTTAAGGTGGTGGACATATGAGTTTTATATTTTTCTAAAAGTTGTAATAAAAATTCATAATTAATTATTTACTTGGGAAAAATTACAAAAATGCATCAATTTGGGACATGAATTAGATCTACTTATATCTAAAATATTATAAAAAAATATTATCATTTTATTGTGGTTAGGGTGGTCAGACAGACACCTACTTCTTATTTTTTCCCTGAAATTTAAGTACTACTGCATTGAAATTTCAAATTTTCACCAAATAGATTTTTATTTTTAAACAATCCTAGAAGTTTAGAAACTACATTCAATTTACTATAGATTCTATTATTACATATTTTTGAAATAATATAGATAACTTATTAAAACATTTACGTCAAGTTGCCTAACTTTGATTTTTCTAAATTTTTTGCCACTTAAGGGCCTATCTCTTTTCCATGATGATCCTACACATACCCTAAACAATCCAGATTTTGTTGTTTTCTTGAGTAAAATGTTTACTATGACTTAAATTCCCTTACTTGGCATCTTATTCCTTCTCCAGTTTTTGGCTCAAATCCTTTTTTGTGTTGTTTGTTGTCTGTTCCAATCTCTGGAACCTCATAATTCCTCTAATAGGACCAATACACCCTTACTAGTGTCTTAGTCCCTATTGAATTTGACTATCCAATTTCCAGGACTTCAAATTTATTTGTTGTGCTTCTATTTGCTACTTTCAGTTTTCTATTATAGTTTTTAGAATTGTTGTTATTTCAATTTCTCTCATTTCATGTGTAATTGAAAGCATAGGATATTGTACTCATTACACTTTGGTTTATCCCGTGCATGAGTTGTACTACTTTGTTTCCTACTATCAATACTATTGTGAGACAAAGTGTGAGACTCATGGCATCCCACGATAAAATACTCATTGTGGATGTTTGGTTATCTAGCTCTCTTACTCCTAGTGTTGGTATTAGTTCACTAGGTATGGACTGTACCTTTGATTCCTCTTTTTATATTTCTACCTTACCTACAAGTGCTATGCCAAGTGTTTAAACAATGGTTGATCATATTCATCAAAAAAATATAATGAAAATGAATGAATTACTAGCCCATTTACAAGATAGCATGAATATTGAAAACATTTCCAACACTGTTATACCTACAATAGATAGTATTCACCACATGATGGAAAGTGATGAAAGACTAGAAGTTGTGCATAACCTAGCTCAAATATTTGGAAAACATCTTCCTCCCACAACCAATGGTGCTCAAGCTTCAAACAATGTGCAAAGCCAAGGAGAAAATCAAACTCCTCCCCATTCAACTATAATCTCTATTCCCACCTATACAAATGCTCAAGTGACCATAACAATGCAACCAACAAGAAATATCTTTCCTACCTTGCACATTTCCACTAGTGCTCCTTATACCTATGTGGAATCTAACCTTATATCTCCTCCCGTAAGCAATCCTTTCACTTGTCCTCCCAACACACACACACCACCACCATATTCACCTCCATATCAAACCACAAGCAATGACCCTATCAGTAACCACCTTTTACAAAGAATTTCATCCATTCAATGCCAAGTTTCCACTATAAATAAAATCAAAATGGTCCACCTTCGTACTAAGTAAAAAGCAAGCCACTCTGTTTGGAGATATTGAGAAATCCAGTGCCACAAGGTATATAAATCCCTAGATTTGAGAAATATGAGGGATAGTAATATCCTACTAGTCATGTTAATGCCTTTACTGCTTTTTGTAGTGAATTTATCCTTGAGGACAAACTTTTGGCGAATATTTTTCCTTGACCCTTGAAATATGTTGCCTTGGACTGGTTTACTGCATTACAGAATAACTCAATTCATTCATTTAATGAGCTCTTTGAAGCCTTTATTAACCATTTCCAAGTGCATATGGTTCCTAAAATGACATTAGCTAATTTGATGAGATGTAAAAAAAATGAGGGTGAAAAAATCAATGACATTATTTCACATTACCAATCGCTTTATTCCCAAATCAGTGCGAGTATTCCTGATTCTCACCTTCAAAATATGTTAATAGAAAATTTACAAAGTAATATATGAGACAAGCTTACCATGGTGAAATTCCATTCCTTCATGCACTTGTGCACTACCCTTCGAGATTATCAGAATTTTATAGGTAGTTGTGAATCAAAAACCACCTCTATCCATCCTAAAAAGTTTGAACCTTCAAAACAAAACACCTACTAGACTTGTAGAAGACAAAATAAAATTTTCCTTCAACTAAATTCCACCTCCCAACCT
>VDFB02127898.1:0-12076 GCA_007258455.2 Sequoia sempervirens
CTTCCATGTTGACCTGAAAACTTTTCTTTGTTTTCTCTCTCTTTGTTTCATTCTTCCTGTTCCATGAGTATTTGGGGAATGATGACAATTATGAACTCTCTAAACATTGTAACAAAGACATACTGACCTCAAATCCATGGATCCCTTTTGAGATTTTGGGATTTCATTTTGGGGGCAACCCCTTTTCATGATGTAGCTTCATTTGGAAACATATGACTTGGCATAGGGCTTTCCAAATAAGCTCTCATATATTATTTATTGTTAGCATTTATCATTTGCTACTTTAAAGCAATTGCTCATAGCATGGTGTTTAGCAATTTATTTAAAGTGGGGGCATACATTGGAATTATTCTTTTGCATTTTACAACTCATGTTTCATTGTGTAGTATTCTTACTTCATGCGATGTGTCTTTCACTTTGTGGTGACATTGGACGTGATGTCCATCAAGAGTGTGATCTCTCTTATCATATTATATTCCTCTTAGTGGCTTGATGTGACACACTGCATCCCCTAAGTTATGAACCTTCTATTCTTTGATCGGTCCTCTCTTGGAGACATTAGGCACAATGTTCCCTAAGTTGAGACCTTACATAAACTAAGCAAAACTCCTTTGAATGTACCTTACACTCTTTTGCATTTACAATATCGGTTATATGGCCACCTTGCATAACACACTTTGCTTGCCTGTGGAGTCATCTTGTTCATTCATAGGTGTCAAGCATATGAAGCTTTTCTTTCCTCGTGAATCTTACCGATCATGTTGTGTGGCACCTTATCAAATTTATCAAGAGGCATAGCTTTGATATGGTTGTCGTATGGGAGATGAACTTAGGCGTGACTTTTCCATAGCCACTTGCTTGTCTGTGTGAGCGCATACTGGCCACATGCATATGTGTCTCACTGAGGGCTCACCTAGTGGATGGCCTAAGGTTCCACTAGCCCTTGTGAGTGTGTGTTTTGTTTTCATAGTGGACATCGTGTTCCACTTGAAAACATTTTTTGGACAAACAACTTAGATCTGATCCACATCATGTTAGACAAATGATCGAGGCTTGATCCACCCCTTTTTTTTTGCTTTTCTTTCTCTTTCTCTTTGTGTCTTTGGTAGTGTATGCTTGTATCTTTTTGTTGCTTCATACACTATTCACATGTGTGTTCCTTTGTGCCTATGTTGGTTTGCCATAGGATCTTGATCCCGGTTGCTTGTGCAACCCTCTTGATCATTGTCATCATATCTCACTTGTATTGGTACACTTGGACCCCTCTTAATGCAATTTTGTCTACTTTAGTGTGGATTTGAAGCAAGTTCCTCCTCTCACTAAAGTGGGGGATAAATGTAGTGTAGAAAAATGGGTTGATGCAAGAAGTTGGGTACACAAAAAGCTCAAAAAGTGGAAGTGTTTTTGTTGTTTTTCAAAATTTGTCACACTTGGACTGAAATTTTGAGGCACTTACACAATGAATCTTAAAAAAAGTCACTACTATGAAATTTATCATTTTGAATCTAGTTTCCAAATATGTAAATTATTCAAATACCCAGATTATAGAAATTAAATTTTGATAGGGATATATAAAAACCACTTTTTAAAAGTATTTTTTTTACCATACCAAGCACATATACGAACACCACTTTTTGACCCAAATAAAAGTATTTTTCTAATTCCTTTTGGTAAAAGAAAGCTAACAACATGAAGATTGATGTGGAATTTTTTTTGTAATCTTTTGTTGAATTTTTTTTATTGAATTTTTAATGGCCTTAATTGTTGTTTTTAAAAATCAATGTGTATGGACAACATAATTGGACCTAAACTAAATGTTTTTTGAATCTTTTTTTTTTCATTGTGTAGATAATTGTTCGAAATTTGATGCCATATAATTTTTTTCACAAAAAACTTAACCAAAAAAAAGTGATTAAAAACAAAATAACCTGATATTTCAAGTTTAAGGACTATTTTGCTTAGAAATTAATTAAAAATAGCAAAAATAATTCAATATTAATGAAAATTATATATTTGAAAAGTAGACATTGTGTTCTCTAATGGGTTTTTATTTTATAGATTGATTCAGAAAAAAAGTTCATCAGCCATATTGCCAAAGTTGGACATTTTTCTTCAATCTGCCTTAGTTTTTTAGTTGCAGATCAAAGGCTAAGGCTCAGATTGCCAAGCCTTTCCCAAGCCTAAAACCAAGGCTGCATGTGGGTTGGGAATTCATTTTTTAAATAACGTGTACATGTTTCATAACGCATACGCGTTATCTAATTACCCGTTGGGTAAAGGTAACATGTATGTGTTATGTAATGCATACGCGTTCCTAGAACAAAATATGTATGCATTTCATAACACGTATGTATTTCTGATATAGTCATTTTTTCCTAATTTGGTAAATACTGATAAAACACATTTTTTTTGCAACATTCATTTTCTGTAGTATGGACCAAAAGCGCCATTTTTTGCATTTTTTATTGCAAATTTGTCTTGTGCAAGGCATATTCTATTCAAATTGTTGGAAGAGACAAAGTGCAGGTTGAATTTTCTGAAATGGAATCAAGTACAAGAACTTTTTACAAGAAGATTTGGAAAAGGAGAATTTTTGGGTGCATTCATGATGTTTTTGTACTTCAGAGTTTAAAGAAAAAAGGATCTTCATACTACATAGTTTTATTTGAATATTTGAATGAGATAGCAATTTGAAAATAGGTTGTATTTGAATCATTTTTTTTGTCATCAAAGAGGGTTTGGTAACCATGGGTGATAAGCAAAGACAAAGAAAAAGATGTAGAAAGTTAATGACACCCAAAGAAATTCAAGCAAATAAAGATATGGAGGCAAAAAGACAAAGGGATAGAAGAGAAAGGATTCGTCAAATGAAAAATTTGCAAGCATCTAATTCAAATAATGTTGAAGAGGAAGCCATGAATGATGAAATGAATGTAGATGATGCAAATGTGGAGATGGTGAATATGGAAGAAAATGCAATTATAGAGACAAACCCAACTATGCCTTCAACTTCAACTTTGAATGATATAGAAATAGTACCTATGCAAAAAACTTTGGGTATGTCTTCAAATCCACCTCCCAATGATATGGAAAATGAACCTATTCATACAATCTATCCATGTATGAGTTCAAACCCAATTTTTTATAATATTGATATTGCTTGTTTAGATGAAGTTGGATACACCATTAATGATATCAATAATTCTAGGGTTGAAACAAAAAAAAAATTAAAAAAATGATGAAGTTATATCTTATGAGAATGCAAATGAGAATGAAATCCCTCATACTAATGAAAATGTGAATGAAATCCCTTTTACGTTTGAAAATGAAAATGAAACCCCTTGTGTGAATGAAAATGAAACCCCTTGCATGGATGAACCTGAAAATGTTTTTTTTTACAATTGAAAGAGATGTGCTAGATAAACTTCGTGGTAAAGTTTCTTGGAGACAAATTAGAACTTATGGAAATAGAATATATAAAAAAAAAATTATAGAAAGAAATTAGGATTCCAATGTCAACTCATGGTGCAATTGATGATAATGTCAAAAATGAGAATAGTGATGAAAAAATTAGGTTTTTTTGTAAAACCAAAAAGGAAAGATGATTCAGTAGAACAAGTCATATCTAGTGTTGCTAATGCTATGGATTTTATACGTAAGAAAAGTTGATCAAAAGATAAGAATGCAGCTCATCGTGCAATAACAACTGCTCTAGTTGATAAAGCAGCTTCAAATAAAAGAATGTTAAGTAAGATTAGTAAATGTATAAAAGTAAATCCTAGAACTTTGATAAGAGCCACTAAAAGAAGAGAAAGTATTGAAAAGGCTCCAATTAATCAATGTTGGAGTTTTAGTGGTAGACTCCCAAGATCATACATGAAATTAACTAATGAAATTAAATCTTTAATCGAAAATTTTTTGCATGATAATACAAGAGTATCACCTAACATTAGAGATGTCTTAAAATTAAGGGTGGGTCCCAAAATTCATGAACCTCATCCAAAGCATCTCTTAGATATGACTCAAACTGAATTATATAAAAAAAAATTAGATGCTTCAATCTTACCATTGAATATTAATATAAGTCAAAGATCAATCGAAAAGTGTAAACCTTTGTATGTTAGAATTAATAAGCAATGAATCTCTTGTTGTTGTAAGACCCATGTACAATTTTGTTATTATTACGATAGCTTTCGATATATACGATGCACTTTGCATGCTAACCAAATTATGCAAGAAATTTGTGGTATTCATATGCCACCTGAAAGAATCAAATATTTTATTGCAGGTTTGTTTTGTGAACCCTCTAATGGAAACTTATTTTATTTAAAAGCATGTATTTCTGGAGAATGTGATAGATGTGGTAACTTTTCATTATTAGGAGAATGTATACATGAAAGTAGTTTAGATGAATTTGGACAATAATTAGTGGATGCAAAAAAATTGAAAAAATGTTGAATATTCTTTAAAAGATGGAAAAACTAGAAAACGTTGTGAGCTAATTGTGGAAAAATTTAGTGTGCATGCATTTATTAATGAATTTAAAGATAATATTGTACCTAAATATGTTCAACACTCTCAGTATGCGCATTGGCTTGATAATCAATTTCGTTTATGTAAAAACACATTCCCAATTGGAACTATATTGTCAGTTGTTGATTTTGCTGAAAATTATACTCTTGCTCCACAAGAAGAAATTCAATCATGGTATTATAATTCAGTGCAAGTAGCTATATTTTTTCACATTGTTTATAGACATGCAGATGATAATACAGAAGATAATAGAAAAATGTTTAGAGAGTACCATTTTTATGTAAGTGATAATTGATTACATTCATCTGAGTTTGTTCAAAATTGTTTTGATATATTTTATTAAAATTTAAAAGAGAGAGGAATTCAAATGCTAGAACATCTCATATGGTCGAATAATTGCATGGGTCAATTCAAAAATGCTAGAATGTTTTATTGGTTATGTAGACTTCATATAGAAAATAATATCCAACACATATGGAGTTTTTTTGAAGTTGGTCATGGTAAGGGAGAACATGATGGAGCAAGTGCATGTGCGAAAAGAGCTCTTTCTAGAGAGCAACTAAAATTTGAGGATGTTACAAAATTTACAGATGCGCGTGCAATTGTAGATTGGTGCAATACCAAATTATCTACAAGAACAAGTGAGCTCAATAATTTGACACTTCTTTTGGTTAGTTGAAGAAAATGATATTTTTTCTCGACAAGATTGTGAAACAATTAATGGATCTGTAAAATGGCATTCATTTAAGAGTTTGAATGCAAACACATGGACAATATGGACAAAGGAGTTGGCATGCTTTTGTCAATTTTGTATTGCAGATGATTGGGAAGCATGTGAAAATATGGAATGGGTCGAACAATGGTAACAAAGAGCCTTAATGCCTACATCGACACATGTTCAACATGGAATGACAATTGAAGATAATCAAGTGTTCACATCAAATGATTATGATTGTGTTTCGGATCTTGTACAAGAAGGCACATTATTTATTGAGTTGAATTTTATATGTATGCATGTTTAATATATGTGAATTAAATATAAGTCACTCTTTATTGATTTTTTTATTTGTTTTTGTAGGACATGCGTATGTTGTTGTTGCACCTAAGGGGAATGAAGAGGAGACCATGTACTAGGTGGCTAGATGTGTTGAGAGAAAACATAAGTTTGTACATCCTAGAGTGGATGATGACAACTTTGAGTATCCAATTGGTTCAGTGGTTGTTGTTGGCACCTAGCTTCAAAAATATTTGATGAGAAAGAATGGCTTGCCTGCATTTGAAGATTATGAAAGACACAAGAAGATTATACATTATTCACATTTGATTTTGGCAACCAATATAAAACTAGTTAGATATCAAGGGAGGCCTACTAATAAAGTTTTATGGACACTTTCAATGGATGATCATGAGACCATCATAGATGCATTACAAAAAAGAGAGGATGCAGATGGTACAATGGACTAAATAAATATTGGTAAGTATATAGTTGTATATATATTTAATTGATATATATATTTGTCTTTAATAGTCATTTCCTAATTAAAGTTTTATATCATTTTTTGTTTTAGGTCTCCCAAAATTATATTCTTTACAAAAAAGAGAGGAGATACATATATTACAATGGAATTTGAATCTAGAGATAGGTAACTATATATATAGTTTTAGATACATTTAATTGATAGTATAAATATAAAACTAAATTTAACTCATTGTAATTTTATAAAAAGTTTATAATTGATTTCATATCCCCTTAAGCCATTCTCTTAAAACCCCTTAAGCCATCCTCTTATGTACCATTAATCCATCCTCTTGCATCCCCTTAAGTCTCTCTATTAATTCCCCTTACGTCATTTTATTAGGACCCCTTAATCCATATCCTCGTATATCTACCCTTAATCCATCCACTTGCATCCCCTTAAGTCACTCTCTCAACACCCCTTAAGCTATCCTCTTAGGACCCCTTAATCCATATCCTCATATATCTATCCTTAATCCATCCACTTGCATCCCCTTAAGTCACTCTCTCAACACCCCTTAAGCTATCCTCTTAGGACCCCTTAATCCATATCATCATATATCTACCCTTAATCCATCCACATGCATCCCCTTAAGTCACTCTCTCAACACCCCTTAAGCGATCTTATTAGGACCTCTTAATTCATATCCTTGTATATCTACCCTTAATCCATCCACCTGCATCCCTTTAAGTCACTCTCTAAATTCCCCTTAAGCTATCCTCTTAAGACCCCTTAATCCATATCCTTGTATATCTACCTTTAATGCATCCACCTACATCCCCTTAAGTCATTCTCTCAACACCCCTTAAGCAATCCTCTTAGGACCTCTTAATCCATATCCTCGTATATCTATCCCATCCATCCACCCCGCATCCCTCTTAAGTCACTCTCTCAACACCCCATGATCCTCTTAGGACTCCCACATATCCTCAGATATCTACCTTTAATCCATCCACCCCATCCTTAAGTCACTCTCTCAACACCCCTTAAGTGATCCTCTTAGGACCTCTTAATCCCATATCCTTCGTGATATCTACCCTTAATCTGATCCACTGCATCCCCTTAAGTCACTCTCAACAATCTCTTTAAGCTATGCCTCTTAGGACCCCGTGAATCCATATCTCGATGTTCACCCTTAATCCATCCCACTTGCATCCTTAAGTCTCTCTTCTGAGTAGGGTTCATGAGATGCTTTAGAATAACAAATCTATGTATAAATAATGGTTTAGGTTTAGGGCTCTAGAGTTCAAGTGAGATGCTTTAGAATAACAACCTATATGGGTTAATGGTTTGTGGGTTCATCTCCCATTTCCTCTAGGTCATGGTTTAGGTTTAGTGTTTCTAGGGTTCATGAGATGCTTATAATAACAAATCTATATGGGTTTTAAGGGTTTAGGGTTCATGAGATGCTTAGAATAACAAATCTATATGGTTTAATGGTTTAGGGTTCATCTCCTAGTCTCTAGGTAATATGGTTTAGGGTTTACAGTTTCTAGGGTTCATGAGATGCTTAGAATAACAAATCTATATGGGTTTTAAGGATTTAGGGTTCATCTCCTAGGATTTAGGTCATATGGTTTAGGGTTTAGGGTTTAAAGTCATTCTCTCAACTCTCCTTAATCCACAATCTTGCATCCCTTAAGTCACTCTCATAATTCCCCTTAATCCATCCTATTAGGGCCTATTAAGCCATATTGTAAGGCTCATGACATGCATCCCCTTAATCCACTATCTTGCATCCCTTTAATTCATTCTATCAACTCCCCTTAATCCACCCTCTTACATCCCTTCAAGTCATTCTATCAACTCCCCTTAATCCACCCTCTTGCATCCCCTTAATCTACTCTCTTACATCCCTTTAAGTCATTCTATCAACTCCCCTTAATCCACCCTCTTACATCCCTTCAAGGCATTCTATCAACTCCCCTTATTCCACCCTCTTGCATCCCATTAATCCACTATCTTACATCCCTTTAAGTCATTCTATCAACTCCCCTTAATCCACCTTCTTACATCCCTTCAAGTCATTCTATCAAATCCCCTTAATCCACCCTCTTGCATCCCCTTAATCCACTCTCTTACATCCCTTTAAGTCATTCTATCAACTCCCCTTAATCCACCCTCTTACATCCCTTCAAGTCATTCTCTATCAACTCCCTTAATCCACTCCTTCTTGCATCCCCTGGTCCACTCTCTTACATCCCTTTAAGTCATTCTATCAACTCCCCTTAATCCACCCTCTTACATCCCTTCAAGTCATTCTATCAACTCCCCTTAATCCATCCTCTTACATCCCCTTAATCCACTCTCTTACATCCCTTTAAGTCATTCTCTCAACTCCCATTAATCCACCCTCTTACATCCCTTCAAGTCATTCTATCAACTCCCATTAATCCACCCTCTTGCATCCCCTTAATCCACTCTCTTACATCCCTTTAAGTCATTCTATCAACTCCCCTTAATCCACCCTCTTACATTCCTTCATTCTATCAATTCCTCTTAATCCACCCTCTTTCATCCCTTCAAGTCATTCTATCAACTCCCCTTAATCCACCCTCTTGCATCCCCTTAATCCACTCTCTTACACCCCTTTAAGTCATTCTATCAACTCCCATTAATCCACCCTCTTACATGCCTTCAAGTCATTCTATCAACTCCCCTTAATCCAACCTCTTGCATCCCCTTAATCCACTCTCTTACATCCCTTTAAATCATTCTATCAACTCCCCTTAATCCACCCTCTTACATCCCTTCAAGTCATTCTATCAACTCCCCTTAATCCACCCTCTTGCATCCCCTTAAGCCATCCTCTTAAAGGACCCTTAATTCATATCCTCTTACATACCCTTAATCCACAATCTTGCATCCCTTAAGTCACTCTCATAATTCCCCATAAGCCATCCTCTTAGGACTCGTTAAGCCCCTAGGGTCCATGACATGCATCCTCTTAACTTGGCATCCTCTTAACTCCACTTAAGGCATTCTCTTAAGACCCCCCTTAAGCTATATATCCTCCTAGGTCCCCTTAATCCATCCTATGGCAAACATCATTTGAATTTGAATGGAATTTACTATATATTATTCTTTTCTTGCATGAATTTTTTACTTAACTGACTCATAAAAATTATAGTTAGTTTACGCATCAGATAATTTGATATTTTATAGCTACTCTAAATGTGTGAATCTAACTAAGAAACATGAAAGACAAAACACCAAGGACACCTCAAGATTAGCCAAAAGAGAGTTACAACGAAAAGGAATGCAAATAAAATGAAACACAAAACACTTTTACCTCCCTTATTGTTGAAACTTCTTTGATTGGCCCTTGCTTGGATGGGTTGTGTGCTCCTTAGATGATAGATTGAGTGATTAAAATGCAAGCTTCAACATGCAAAATGATGGACAAAAGATGGTTGAATGATCTAAAATGACTTGGACAGCATGTAGTTGTGAGAGTGCAATGCAAAATGACAGCATAAGGTTATGAAAATCAAAAGTGTTGTTGAGAAGAAAAATTAGTAGCATAAGGTTGCTCAAATGAAGAAGTGTTGTGGAAATGCCCTTGAGGAGGGGGTATTTATAGAGGAATTTGAATTCTCTAGAGAATTCAAGGGTCAAGATTGATCCAACAAGGTCAAGATGAAGGGCTATGGTGGGTTGAGAACCCACAAGCCCTCACATCTTGACATGTGGAGGGTGAAGTGGCCAAGGGGATATGAGGTGGAGATGGGTTGTCAAAAAGGTACATGAGGTGGAAAAGGACATGCACCTTGGGGGATGAGAGGATTTCCACAAAAAGGGATTTCTTGTCCCCAAGTGGGAGTGAAAGGGACTTTTGAGGAATTTTAGAATTCCTCAAAAATCTACATGGGAGAAAGGAGAAAGGTAGTTTGGGAGGATAAATGTGAATTAAAAGTGCATTCCTTAGGATAATCTGAGGATAAAGGTGGGTTCAAAAGGTGGGACTTGGTCACATGTGGAGATTGTGACAAGTCCAAGGTTCTAGAAGCCTTGGGAGAATGGAATGTGAATTAAAAATTCACATTTAAAGGAGGGGAGTCTAGAGAAAATAAATGTGAATTAAAAATTCACATAGGAGAGAGGGTTATCATTAAAAAGGAAAAAAGGAAGAATTGACCAAAAAGAGGTGCTAAATATAGTTAATGATTTTGGTTAAGGTTGTGCAAATATTGGATTAGGCTAATTAACAGAAGATTAGAGGCAAGTGGCAAATGTTGGAGGATGTGACAAGGAGAGAGAAAGTGAGGAATTTTTAAATTGATTTTTAAATCAAAAGGAGGATAAGTGACTAAATTAAATAAATTAGTGTATTTATTTAATTTAGAGAGGAATAAAGTAAAAGACAAAGTATTAATTATTAAATTAAATACTTTGTCAGTATGAGACACAGGGGTTAATATTAATTTAATAAATTAATATTAATGTGATAGGCGTGAACGCAACAAATTTAATCATATGGAAGTGATTAAATTTAGGTATCTACATATACATACATATATATATATATATGTGTGTGTGTGTATATGCAATAGTAGACAATATGGTAAATAAGAATGGAACTATTTAAATAAACACATAATATATATCTATACACATATATATAATTGAATGCATATTTAAATTTAAATGAGTCGAATTAAATTTGATAACCAATAGAATTCTAATATCGAGATATTAATTAAATCAAATAAGATATATGGTAGTATGGACTGCCATGAAATTAATAGCAATATTTGAATGTGTAGTGGCTGGTAGCAAGGCCATCACTCCTCTGCTAGAGGCATGAAAATTATAGATTGTTGTTTCCATTTTGAACACATATGCAGTGTGGGCTAAAAAGCACCAGAAGAAGTGGGTCATTGGGAAGGGAAAAATAGAGAAACTCATGGAAAAAATCCAGAGATAGCTTATTCAATTTCAATATTGAGGTAATTCGAACCTTGCAAAGAATATAGACTTGATTTTCTATCTTTCCATCCTTATTATCGAATGATATCCTTTCATTTTGTATGTCAATTTGTTTATCATTCAACAGTAAATACATCTAGATAAATGCCATGGCCTTGGGCCAAATGGCATGGCATTGACCAGTGTGATTTTCTTGGCCTATACTGCAAAGTATGAGTTCTTTTCTTTAGAATCCATGTGGCTAGCTCTCTAAGCTAAGCCAAGCCTTAAGATGTTAAGTTCAAGATATTTTATTTAAGGTCACACTCATGTGCAAGCCATACAATGGCCATGAAAATCTCTATTTCGTTCCACTATATATTATAATGAAGAAACATTGTTGTGGGTCACTTAGTGATCCCATGAAGGAGAGTTTATAACCTTGTGTTTTATTTTCTTAAAGTCTTGTTTCCTCCTTAGTGGTTTGCCAAGGCTCGAAGAGCTTCAAGATCCATGTCTTTAATTCTTTAGCTTTTAAAATGTTTAGCCAGTATGGCTATTGAATTAAATCTAATGAAAGTGTAAATGTTTCCATTATTCTTTATACAAGATCAATTATGACCCAAGAGGATAAAAGACCCCCCTAAATACTACATTTTCTTATATTTTATCCAAAACATGTTATCAAATGGGTCAATAACAACAAAGGGGGGTTGTCTTGAATGTTTCTAAGCCTTGCAATGTATGTAGGCTATGTTTTGTTAAAGAGCAGGCCTTGTTCAATGAGAACGGTGGAAATTTAATCCATGTTTGAATGCATACAAGGTCAACATGTAGGATATCTCTGCATGCATGGTATTAAAACAGTAAGGTACATGGGAAAATTTCTAATATGTACTCAAACTTGGTGAAGCACTCATCAGCGAAGTAGGCACCAACACCATTTGGTTAGCTATTAGAGTTGGTGGATTAGTGCGAGACACGCCCTAGTATTGATTCTATTGATATGAGGATGACCCGCTTTGATAGTTTTAATATGTAGGCTTCAGAGGCGTTGATTGGTTCCACTTAAGAGTGGTTATATCATTTTCCATGGTCTACAACATCTCTTTAAGGTC